>JAGVSP010003269.1:0-22529 GCA_022494985.1 Micrasema minimum | reverse complement strand
TTAAAAATTGGCCGTTACATTAGTTCCCCCACGGTTCATTCCCATGGACTATACGCGTTGTCAGATAATCAAAAATTAAATTAAATTTTCGTCAGTGAGTAGTAGGTATCTACCTAATTCTAAGATGAATCTCATAAAGAAAAAAATCTACATATACCTATGATGCTTTTTAAATACCTACCCATATAAATTTATTTCTGTTGCTATGCGCGCTGTAGCGTATCTTTTGCCTACAAACAACATAATGAACGAAAAATTACAACTTTGGGGAAATCAAATACTTGACCTCACTAAAAATAAAACCTGACACGGCACGTGTAAGATTTTAGAGGGATTTTCAGATTGTACATACGTTACATTTTTTAAATAAAAAAGTTGGCAATATCTAGTAAATAAAATGTTTTATTAGGTAGGTACTGCATTTTGTATTTAGATAGACGATAGAAGAGACAGTTTTATTGTAGGTACCCTGGATCAAAAATATAAACTATTTAGCCATTTTTAACATTAGTTTAATATAATCCGTATTTTCCGAATCAGGTTGTTCCCTGTGTGGGCGTAATTTTTTCTAATTAGTGTTCTCTTACCCAGTACTTACGTATTTATACAAGAATATCCAACTGGTGGACCTGACTTGGGAGGATGCGCGGAAACTAGCGATCGATCTCTTGGCTTGGAGGCAGTTTATGGAATCCATATGCTGCACATAGCGATATGGTATGATGATGATGATGATGTGGACTAATATTCAAAATTCCGATATAACGGTTGTTTTGAGTTGCGACACTGTTATTCTGGAAGCGCGAAAAGTACTAGGTAGGTTACTAGGTACCTACTATTTCTTCTTCTTCTTCTTCTTTCGCCACGTTCGCTCCTATGTGGAGCATGTGGACATCACTAGATCCCTCCAGGAGACCCTGTCTCCAGCCAGCTCTGACGCCTCCTCCCACGTCAGGCCCGCATCCATCAGCTCCGCCGAATACATTCGTAGGATGGTCATCGACGGTCTGCCAGGACGGCGGGATCCTGCAGGCGTAAAGAAGAGGCAGCTCGGGTTCAGGCTCTCCCGAGGCATCCGGAGTAGGTACATGCCCAAGCCAGGTCCATCGCCGCATCTTCACGACTCCAGTTATTGGAGGTTGCTGCGTCCCGTTCCCTAACTTCGGCGTTGGTTATGAAGTCAAACCACCTAATGCCTAGAATCCTTCTCAGACACTTGTTCTCAAAGCTCAACAAGCGAGCATTCTGAGCTTTTGTGAGGTGCCAGGATTCGCATCCATAAAGGAGCACCGGCACAATACAGGAATTAAGGAGTCGGCATTTTGTTTTGACCGAGTATAAACTGGAATTCCAGACAGCACGCATGGTGTTGAAGGTTGCTCCAGCAATTCCTAGACGGATTGCGTCCCCGTTTAGAAGGGCTATAAGCAATAATAGACGCATGGAACCATCTTCGATCGAAAATTTAATTGCTTTTTGGAGTTTTGTAATCTCTAAAAATTATATTTAAACTCCTGGCAGGCAAAATGTCTAAAATATTATAAAAACTCCTGAAAAGGCCTGGTTCTTACTATAAATTGTCACTTGAAGATGCTCAATGCACGCCTATTTATTTATTAGCCATATTAAAGATTAAATATTACGCATAATTTGATAAGCAGGATAAGAGTGTGTGCAATAAATTAGAGCCAATGATATGTGCATTTATTGAATACATTGCAGCTTCTGACACTACTATCTATATATTTATAGTAGGTAGGTACCTACATGCTGATATTCTCGTTTGAAATTGTGTGGTAGGTATTAAAACTATCTACTTTATATTGAAGAATCGTCCATTCAGTGGTTTTACATCCGTTTGTAAACAAATATATCTTTCCGCTTTTTAGCGAATATCCACACAAGGTAATATTTTTGATTTTGTATTTATATTCCGAATCGAAAACCATTCACCAGCGCGTAACTAGCTTCATCTATGCATTGATATTGAAGTTAAGTATTTATTAGCAAATTACTTCATTTTTGTAATTAAGACTCTGGCCGAGTTACATTAATTACTAGTAATCGCCTGCAGATGACTCGGCAATTTATTTTACTTATATTTTAAACCAGGAATTTTATACAACATTTTAAGTGTGTTCAAATACTTGTACACAAATCTGGATTTATCCCAAGACGGGTAGGTAGGTATAGGTATCCCAAGTAGGTATATATTTAATTTTTTTATATCCCTACAGAGATGAAGTAGAGTTTTTTTTCATAATGTACTGCAATGTACATTATGCAATTTAACATTAAAAAAACTTACTAACTGTGCATTTTACAGTCTTAGTTTCATTTTTCTTTAATTATGAACAAACGTTTTTCACGAACTTCAAAATGAAAATAGTAAATTTTTCTCTTTTTATTTTCCCCTTTTCGCATACAATGGTGCATACAAGAAGATAAGATGATCAGTCTTACGCTTCAGAACCAGTCCAAGGTATCACTAGAAATAGTATAGTAGGTACTTGCCTCGACAATCGCATTTTTTTAAAGTGTTCTTAATTTTGTACTATTTTTAGTATTATAGGTATTAAATAAAAATTTAAAGAATAGATTTTATTAATTTAGGAACGTTGAAGATCTCTGTTTTGTCAAACGCAATATTTTGTTTAAATTGCATCATCTTTTCGTAAGTACATAATATACATTTATAAATACATCTTATTTCAAGTTTATCGGTGTCTTCATTTTATATTGTAAATTTATTTTATGATAAAAGATTATTTAGGTAGGTATATTATGTAGGTATTTAATTTTAATAATTCCTTAACTAAAGGCAATCTGCAACCGTCCAATTTCAGGAAAACATATTTCAAATATATTATGGGAGCAAAATATATTATTTTTAATTAAATACGTTTTATTTATTTTTTATTTTTATATCCCTACAGAGATGAGGTAGATTTTTTTCCAAATTCTGGAATATGGATATTCTAGCGTTTACAGGGCTTATGACCTGTCATTGGCTGGGTTAAGTGGCCACTTTATGTAGGTACTACAACATTCCCCATTCCGCTTATTAGCGAATATCCACGCCAGGTAACATTTTTGATTTTGTATTTATGCTACGAATCAAGAATCATCCATCCGGTGGATGATTCTTGAATGTTGTAGTTCATAAAGTGGCCACTTAACCCAGCCAATGACAGGTCATAAGCCTGTAAACGCTCGAATATCCATATTCCAGAATTTGAAAAAAAATCTACCTCATCTCTGTAGGGATATGAAATAAAAAATATATACCTACTCCCGTCTTAGGATAAATAAATATTTGAACACGACCCAAAATGTTGTAAGTTTTATTTATTTTATTTTTAATGAAATAAGTTTTATTTAATTAAATAAGTTTGTAAAAATTAGCTGGTAAAAGTTATAAGCATAACAAATTGAAGAGTCATCTTCAGGCGTTTCCTAGTACATAAAGGTTTCTGCTAAAATGCTTAGCAATTTTCTCAATGGATGACAGAGTGTTCACATGTGAAGCGTCGCGCCATTCCACTAACATATACAAGTTCTGATAATTGGCAGATATGGATATCAAATACTAGGTGAAATGGGGAATGTTGTAATACATCAAGTGGCCACTTAACCCGTCAAATGACAGGTCATAATCCCTGTAAAGCCTAGATATCCATATTCCCTTCCAAACTTCTCGTCTCTGTTGAGATGTCAAATTTTATTACAAACCGTTACAATACGTGCATAATATTTATTATTGAAGTTTTTTAAAAGATGATTTAATATTATTCTGTAGAATATACTTTACGCAAATATTTTTTAAGATAATAATTTGTGACGAGCAAAATTGGCAGCCAATAAATAATTGTAGATCATAAAACAATACAGTTTTTATATCTATGGAAAACCATCTTCATTTTGAAAGGTTAAATTAGTCATGAATATAAAGGAAACATTATCCTGTGTTCTTACGTAAATTGGTGTAGCGCTATATTATCTGATTACCCTTCTGGGAGAATCATCCTATCTTGTAAACTTAATTCCTTAGCGAATAAAAAAATTCACCGATGCATTGATTGAGCACCTCTGCATTTAACAATTGAAGTAATATAAATTTTCAATCACGATTCATTTTATTTTTTTCTTAAATATTAAGTACCTAACATATAAAAAATTTTTAAGTCATTTTATTGTCGCACTTTTAAAAGACGTTATGGTTTGTGTTTTTAGGTGAGGTAGATTTCTAAAAAAACATGTTTGAAAAAATCGCAATTTTTGAGATCTTGATACCCAGAAGTAAACCGGAAACTAGAAATTTTCATACATTTTATAGCAAAAATTTATTTGCATAAAATACAATTTTCCTTCCTCATTCCTATGGATAAAAATTAAAAGAAAAACCTTTAAAAAAAAATGTTTTTATTAATATTTCATACACACGAAAATCTTCATCAAAAATTTAAGTTTAAATTTCAGCAAGCGATCAGTTTTTCTTGAATTTCACAAATCCAAATTATGTCAAATAAAAATTGAAGTTCATAAATGTATTTAATATAAATGTATAAGACATGCGTAATCTAGGGATTTCTTTAAAAACGAGGGAAATATATGTTTTTTCCATAAAACAGTAAGTATTTTTTGTACATTTATTTAAATCATACATCTACTCTGAGAAATGCGTATAATATGTATAATAATCAATGATATTAATGTATATAATAATAGGGATTCCAGGTAAAATGAAAACTGATACAACTAAAACAGCCTTCACGAAAACTTATTGAAATAACAATTAATCAGAAATTCAATACAATAACTTCATGCAATCCCATCAGAATATGGCTTTCTAATAAACTTCTAGGAATTAATACCTACATACAGTTATTTGATTACAATAGTATCTTGATGTACGTATAATATTACAATGAACACATTTTTTAAAAACCTTTTTGTAGGTAGGTAAATATATTAATAGTCTAGTAAATATAGGCTCTCGGGAAATGCCTCGTATGCCTCCGAGAGCCTAAAACCATTCTTGCCCATTTTACAAGGCATCAGGTTCTCGGCGTCCTGGGTCGTCCACTGTTGACAATTCGTCGGCAGTTTGCGTCAGAGCTGCGGGATGTGGACTTGACTTGGGAGGATGCACGGGAGCTGGCGGCCGATCGCTTGGCCTGAAGGTAAATTGTGGATTCCATATGCTCCACATAGGGAGCGGATATGGTATGATGATAAGGATCAAATATAAGGTTTTAGATTTCATTTTAAAGACACTTCGGTAAATTGGTTTCTATATAATAGTGTTGCTATTTTACTAAGCATTTTCATGGGCGTTGGATCCTGATAAATGCCTAAATTTGCTATTTTACGCTATACATACAAAAATGATATGACGTTGATAAATATTAATATATATATCCAAGCACGCCTTACAATAAATTATGGTAGGCACACAAAAAATCCCTAGTTTTGTAAAATACATTTCATCTGTAGGTGGGGTATTAATATTTTTTATTTAATTATATTTAGCAATATTAATTTACAAATGGCCTAACTGCTTTTTTCTCAAGTCGACGCATGTATTTTCGGCAAAGCCATTCAATGCCAATTATGAAGAAAGCTGCAAGAAAGCCTGAAAAAAATCGTACAAAAATAATTACACAAATTCACTTTGTTCCTAATTTTCTTAATCGAATTGTAAAATTTTGAATATCCTTCTCTAAACTAAAGAACTCTACCACAACATGCTTACTATTTTTTAACGCGATCATTTACGTATATTTAAAAATAAATTCAACAATTAATTCCGGATATAAAAATTATTGTGATATTATATTGATTCTCAATAAATTAAAAATTAAAAAGTAGCGAAAAAAACATAGTTTCGTGTGTTATACAAATATGTAAACGAGGCGTTATATCGTAAACTGAAGAATGGCCAAAAAATTGTAAACGCAATTCGTGCAAAATAATTAATCAATAAAAATACAGTAACCTTGATTCTAAAAAGAAATTGCGGAAACAAAGTCAGATGCGTATGCAAATACAGATTTATTTACATTATTATTTTATATTTATGTGATTACTAAGTAAAGAAATAAGTCAGATAATTTCAGAATAAAGCTATTTTGGAAAGTAGTCATCAAAAAAGTCAAGTCCATTTCAGAAAATTGGAATAAAACAACGTTTACCTTCGTGGTTCTTTTACAGGTATATAGATAATTACAAGCAGATCCGATTTTCTTTATTTATAGTAGATAAATATTACATTCAATGTGATGTACATGTCATACTTAGAATTTAAGAAATCAGTGGTGAATTACTAATTTTATGGAACTCTTTTTATGGCCACCATTTTTAAGATTTCCGGATTTGCGCCTATTTCTAGGCAATCGGTTGAGCGGTTTCCCTTCTGACCAGAAAACTTCAAACAAGATTACGTTTACTTTTCAAACTGTCCCGGATGGAATACTGAATTAACGGCGCGACGCGAAGTTTGACTGACCTGACAGAAAATATTATATCGAATGCCTTTAAAAGCGTAAAAAACAAGTAACATATTTACATTATTAGCTACATTAACAATATGTTGTGTGCAAACGATAATACTTACAATCGCGCTAAAAAAGATGCATATTCAGCGTACCTTTATTTTGACAGATTGAACAGTTTTCTGAACAAGAAACTGTACAGTTTTCGGTCTAATGTAATGTAAAAGAGCCATTACCCAGAAATAAGACGAAGAAGCACCCCTGCATGTCATCCATATTGACAGTGTGGTTATTCACCTCAGCCACTTTACCAACATTCCAGCATCGATCCCTGTTCGGTAGGTACTCGCTTAGCCATTTTTCTATCAGACCCACTTGGTGCATGCGTTTAATCCTGTAAGAGGGTAACAATAAAAATAGAAACGTAAAGAATAGCTATATGAACATTTCCAATGCAAAAACTTGAAGCCAATGTGAAAATACTTCAAACGGAAATTTCTGATTGGTTGGGGGATCAACCAGCTTTTTATTACATTTACAAGTTAGTGGTCACAATTATCATATGCTTAGGTACGCCGTATCCACTTATATAATTGTTTTTTAGCATACTTGAGGGGTAACTGTATTCAATTGACGCTTTACGGGGCAATCTGTTGGCGCAATCAATATTTCATCAATTCATAGAGTAAACTCGTGACACCCTGATTTTCCTCCAAGTTTGTATAATATTTCAATTTAATTTTTTATATCCACGAGATGAGGTAGAATTTTTTCCAAATTCAGAAATGTGGATATTCGAGCGTTTACAGGGCTTATGACCTGTCATTGGCTAGGTTAAGTGGCCACTTTATGTAGGTACTACAACATTCCCCATTCCGCTTATTAGCGAATATCTACACCAGGTAACATTTTTGATTTTGTATATATGCTACGAATCGAGAATCATCCACCAGCGAGTTGAAATCTCCATCTATGCATTGATATTGAAGTTAGGTATTTATTAGCAAATTATTTTATTTTTGTAATTAAGACTCTTCTGACGAGTTAAATAAAGTAAAATAAAATATATACCTACTCCCCGACTTGGGATAAAATCGAGATTTGTGTACGAGTATTTGAACACGTCCAAAATGTTGTAATATTTCAATGTTAATAAAATACATAGTAAATGGACGGGAAAAAAATGCATACGAACGTGTGTAGTTTACACGATAAATTGACCAACAAAAATAACTTGTTGCGCCTACATATCTATTGCCACATATAAACAATCCCAGATTGGTAAAATTAAATAGTGCTGTTGTAATAAAAAGTGTTTCACTGAAGGAAACCTGTGTAACATTCTTTGTAACACTGCGGGAAATCTGTGTAATAACAAATAGTGCTTGCTGTAGCAAAAAGAGTGGGTATTCTTACTCTTCGTTGATCATGGCGAGGTACGGACTGTTTTTTTCCCAGAGCAATAGCCATATGTTCATCCACAAACTCCTCTGTACCTGGTGAAAAATAAAGTCCAGAGGAAATACGGTATTTAGAAAAAATGATTTTCATTTCTGTGTTCTGTATGGAAATCGAAAACTGGAAAATATATTTTGGTATACCATACAAAACTGAAGATAAGGAACGGGATTTTTTTATTCAGCAGCCTGTACTACATAGAATCTACTCAGATAACGATGTAAACTTGCAACAAACTGGCAACAAGCTTGTTGTGTCAAATAGAAGACTTTCAGAAAGTTTGTTCGGACAAGTCTGTAAACCTGAAGAAAATTTGTATCAAACTTTCTAGTTTTCACGCAACAAACTTACAGCTTCTTTGACACGTCAAAGAAGCTGCATTTTTGAAAGGTTAAAAAATTCGCCTCTAGAAGATGTGAAGACTTGCATTTTGGAAAAAAAAGAAATGTGAGTCTTTTAAGCTTCCAGAGAAAACAATTTTTGTATATTCTTCGCAGCAGGTATATTCTTATGGCAGCTCCACTCATTTGCGAACGATTTTGAAGGAACGGGATTATTTCATCTAAAAAACAAGCTTCACACTTTATATAATAGGTATTACTAATCTAATTTTCCTTTTTCTTTTCTTCCTTGAGTTGTATGAAAAATAAGAATTATGCTAATAAAAACACAGAAAGGGTGGGATGACAAATTTATAAAAGTACTTAATATTTTTTTCAGAAAAGCGGGTATTAGCGGGTATTCTTTTTACAGGCGCCACTGCTGATGAAAGTTGATGCTAGTGCACCACGTATCAATGTATCACCCTATGCACCGCCAAAGGTAGCAATTGATTTTAACATACGCCATCTTTTTTTAAAAAAAAAACATAAAAAAACATAAACATAAAAACTAATCAACTTTTAAAATTATTTATAACATTGATTTACGCATTGATTACAAAACTTTGCTTTGAAGTTGTAGAAAAAGCAATAATCGATAGGTCAATGTAGATCCAACAATTGATAGTTCATAAATGTCAGATAACTTCGTAAATACCAATATGATTTCAGTGGTGGAGCAAAAAGATAGAATCTTACTCAGGGCGAAGTCACATCTGTCATTCTCCAGGAACTCCTTCTTCATTATGTACTGAAGGTTGATCTTCCAGTCCAGAAGTGCGTGCCTCCCTTGACGGACATCTTCCACACTCTGCGCCGTCTCCCCGCGGTGCAGGATGGTTCCCGAGTACAGCTTCTTGAACTTTTCTTCGTCTATCACCTGCACCGTGAGATGAGATAGTGATGATAATAATAATAATAATTATCTTTAAATTTTATATACCTTACCAAATTATATACGAGTAGTTTAATTGTTACACTATTAATATACCTAGTTATAGTATGTCATTAGGACTTCAGGGGATCAGTTTACACAAATTACTACGAGATAGCTAAATGGTCGTGATATTTTATAATGTTAATAGAAAACAAAATCCAAGAACCCTAAACGTTTACTCATGACTTGGAATCACTTTTTTTTTAAACAACATTTTGAGTGTGTCCAAATACTTGTAGACAAAAACTGGATTTCACCCATTACGGGCTAATAATTACAATTTGACATCTCAACAGAGACGAGATGTTTGGAAGGGGATAGCAGATATGGATATTAAATACTAGGTGAAACGGGGAATGTTGTAATACATCAAGCGGCCACTTAACCCAGCCAATGACAGGTCATAAGCCCTGTAAACGCCTAGATATCCATATTTTCTTCCAAACTTCTCGTCTCTGTTGAGATGTCAAATTGTACTTTTTTTTTGTTTATTTTGTACGGCCATATCAATGAAATATATTGCATCACATATTTATATTATAGTGTAGGTACTGATAGAATGAAGAATTTGATCCAGACAAAGTCCCTCCAAATCAAGAAGTTTTAAACATAATATGAAGTTATGATAGATTACGAACTTGTGGCGAGTTGGTATTCGGATGGTAAAATACCATCTCGTCAACTTTATTGAATGAGTTTAAGTAGATGTTACTTACGTATGCAGGTTGTTTTATTTAACAAAGTAAACTTAAACTATGTACACGTTATATTTAAAGCAATGATTGAGAAATTGATCACGAGATGTTCTGGAGTGTGTCGTGTCGGAAGCGGTTGGCGGCAGCGGGAGCCCAAGGGAAAGTCAAGTCTCTAGCTAGGCGCCTACCGGCGCCAACGTTAAGTTCTTAGTTTCCGGTTATCGAGATATGGGGTTGCCATAAACTCTTACCTTAAGACAGTCCTCTAGGAAGGTGCCCTTACGCATGCCCCAGGTGATGGTGGTAGAATGGTCCAGCAGTTCCTGTACTGTGGTGATGGGCGCCTCCTGGCGGGGGAAGGTGAGGAAGGCCACCAGGTTCCCGCAGTACGTAGTCACCACCACCAGCACGACAAGCCACCACGTGCCCACGACCAGCCGCCCACTATCAGCTTGGGGAAGATACATACCACCTGAAACCAAAATAGTTGAAATCACGAATGACCTCCATTTTAGATGGAGAGAGTCAGGCGTAATTACTATTTTGAAAGAGAATCATGAGAGATTATGGAAACTATATTTTAAATGGCATTAAATGCATCTATTTGAATTACTCGTACTACCAACCTTGTTGCAACAGAGCACCATACATGTACCACAGGCAGTTGTGTAACGTAGCTAGACCTCCTCTTTTTATGTTGACATTTTCATCGTAAAAAGGACTCAATTGATGGACGACAAATAGAGCTGGTCCCATTAGGATAACAGAAACTCCCAGGCAAAGCCATGTCTGAAACAAACTTATTGTTTAACTACATTTCAGCAGTCTTTTGACTACATAAATGTGGCAGCTGAAATGTTTTTTTTACGTCTGAGGCAAAAGGAGCCATGAAGAGAAGAACTCTGCTAAGCTCCCTCGGTCGCGATACCAGAAAGGCGTAAGACTGCACACTGACTGGCATGGTGAAGTTCACTCTGCTTTTCCTTTCCATGGTCACAGTAAAGGCACTGGCTGCCAGCAGCAAGCTGCGTGACTCCAGGATCCTAATGGCAGCGTCTATGCTCGCCTTTCTGCGCTCCTCTGGGTCGGAAATCTGGAGAAAATATATTGTAGAAATAGTAAATCTGCAGCATGCCATATTTCGCTCAACTGTATGTACAAGCGTATCTACATCTACAACCCTTTATTTTCTTTTAAATTCACCTGAATCTATCCATTGTGTGATATTTTTATTTTTCTAGCGTGAGGTTAAATGAAATTTTAGAAACTTCATGTCGTTATACGATTTTTTTAGTATAAAAATTTCATGTGGTGGCCGATTTCGTGATCGCATCTTAAATTGATATTTGTATTATGTTGTAAAGAGTGCGAAATTCGTTTTCTATTATACCCAACTAAATTATCAAACACTTACCATTATACTAGTATCATACGATTCATTAGTAAACTCATCTCGTACTTGATCAGGAAGAATAACAGAATACCTAAAAGGGATAACTTATGTAATTTGAAAGTTTAATAAAATATTTATGTCAGATTTTTCAAAAATACGTATTAATATTTTTTTCTTACGTGAAATTCAAATTTTTCGATAACTCATTAACAATATCAAACACAAGACCTCTGTGTTCCCCAGAAAATCCTGATTCGTTCAGTGATAAAATGGACCATGGAGGATTCTAGAAACAGGAAGAATGAGAACCATTATTAAACTAAATTAATAATAAATAAATAAATATTGATACAGATATTAAAAATCACATTTAAAGAAAATCCTCACATGAATGGCAACAATAGGTAAATGTCGACCTCTAAACCCGTGTTCAACGTGCGGAAACATTTCATCTTCCATTCTTAATCCATCTACTGGTCTCCAATAACCAACCTGTTAAATTGAAATTAATAACTTAGCAATTAAGTAACTTGATTATATGTATATAGGTGCTGTAGCACCCCACATACATCGTAATAAAACTCACCTGAAGTAATTTGGCTTTTGAAGATGTATCGCTTAACGAAGTGTTAGTCTTTTTTTGAATAAATGTCCCCCATGTATCAGATGATCGAATTCTCCAAGAAGTGCAGTTGCTACAAACGCTATTAGAAGACAAATATTTCTGCAAACATAAATAATTATTTATGTTTCGCACAATATAAAATATGGTATAGATGATGAGAAAAATCATTTCCATTACCCCTACGCTCTCTATAAGAGAAAGGCCTCTCATTTGCTTATTTGGTCTAATGGCCTCCCATTCCTCATCAGAAACTTGAGCCGCTACCTGTATTTCATCCTTGATGGCGTTGTCCAACGCTAGTATGAAACCTCTAAGGAGTTCCTTGCATTGACAAACTAACCCACTCTGAAAAAAAAAAGAAAAATTATAATGTATGTTTTATGAGACAGGCAATCTTATAGCCGAGACAGAGATAGGGGCAATGAAAGCATTTGGTCGCGTATTTAACCTTCTTTTCTTCCGCTTTTTCCAGTTAAAACTGAATTTTCGCGGATTAGCTTTAAAAAATCGGTAGAGTTGTGCTAGACTGAAAAAAGACTCAATAGTCTTTAAAGCAGTCTAGGGAAAGGGTGGGGCTTTCACTGTACGTTTTATGAGATTTTGGATAGAGTTTATGGTTTATTGAAAACTTCGATTTCAAGCACCTGACAAGAAGAATCATTTCGCGTGACATTGTAAATGATGGCGATGTTTTCTCCCTCTCCCATCATATTTGCAATACTGGAAATATTGTCTTTTCCGCTATCAGTATCCGATATAAAGTAAAGCCATTGGGATTTAGGATGGACCAACCCCATAGATTTGGCTACTTCCATGACTGATAGCATCACGTCTGTTGTTACGACCACAGCGAAATTTTCTCCTAAAATTTTAATATTTTAGAACTTAGAATCGGTAGAGCTTAATCATTAACTTTCATAAAAGTGTGTTTATTCATTTATTTATTCCTTACCCGTAAACTTGATTCTCAGCTTAGAAAGCGTTATGCCGATTTCTTTTCTGCGCTTCAAATCATCATTTTCGTGCTTCATTTTGAAGACAGATACAGCAATTGATGACACAGATTTGTCCTCGACTTCAACAGTCATGGCTGATACTACACGGCTCACCATGTCACGATCTTTGGTCGAAAAAAAATACACCAATATTTTTCGGTCACAGATATTTATATGTACCTTAAAGACTAAATAAGGGGGAAAAATACCTAGTAGGTACCTACATAATTTTCATGGTAATCGGTATGTGTGGTGTGTGCAGTGGTAATGAGTTTGGTTTTTATGTTCTATTTATCTAAAGAGAACATTTAAACACGATCAGCGCCTGCTTATACATCTATGTATACAGGATGGCCAGTAAATCCAAGAGGCAGAACACCTCAAG
This sequence comes from Micrasema minimum, assembly GCA_022494985.1. NCBI lineage: Eukaryota > Metazoa > Arthropoda > Insecta > Trichoptera > Brachycentridae > Micrasema > Micrasema minimum. The sequence goes on along the minus strand of JAGVSP010003269.1, from coordinate 9,167 downwards.
TGCTGTAGCACTAAGCATGTAGCCTCGTTCTGTAGAATGAGGCTTAAACATGTTTAAGAGCCCCGCAGTCTAGAGACTTTCTATCGGGCGATAGTTCAGTCGGGCTTTTAATCAGTATGAAGATGTGTGCAAGTGAGCATACTACAACGATCCGGTATCGGCCGATTGCTAAGTTTAATAGGCCTTGCGATTGCCTTTGAACTATCCTATCGATAAACTATCGGCCGATAGCTTAATAAGTATGGCGCTCTTCCACGCGCGCACACTTGCCGATCGTTTACTCGGGCGATAGCTTTCTCCTTTGTAGTATTGCAGCAATAATAACTTTTCTTGACAATATTGTTCCAACATTCATTGCGACCGCTCTCTTCAAAAATCGTTTATTAACTGGAAAATCATTCGAGAGCAGTGCGCACTCATCACCAACCCGACTGTTTTGTTGATTCAGTGTGCGCGCTAGCAGTCCAACCCGACTAAACTATCGCCCGATAGAAAGTCTCTAGTCTGCGGAGTACCTTAAAGTAAAATGTGAACTGTTTCCGAGGTAAAAAAAATCGGTAGAGTTGTGCTGGACTGAAAAAAGAATCGATAGTTTTTAAAACGGTCTAGGTAAAAGGTGGGGCTTTCATGGTTGTCCCTTACTGAGGGTGTCATCGTGCAGCACGACCGCCGCTTTCCAGCCGAAGGCGCGGCTGGAGCGCACGTCGAGCGCCAGCTGTGGCAGTTCCTGGCCGCGCGCCACCTGCGGCACGGCGAGCGCGCCCCCGCGGCAGGCGGGGGCAGTCCGCTGCCGTGACGGCCAGCAGCACCACGCGCTCCGCCCTGGCCACGCCATACAGGCGCCACGTCGCGTGGCATGATGCCACGCTCAGGATTGCCGTCAGATCTGAAACCAATATTGTAAATATATGAACGTAATCGAATTATGTGATTATTCGGATAACCTAACTATTCGATTACGGTGATAATCGAATAATTGAAATAATCGGTCATACGAATAACCATCGGTTAATAATGGGAAACTGGGTTGGGGTCTAGATAAAGGTCATCGATTTATGTCAATCATTATTCGTCAATCGGCTATGGCCGAGTTATCGATTAATTTTTGAAATAATCGATAACTCGGCCATAGCCGAATTATCCATCAGTCAATCGATTTTCAGAACAACTGATTATGAATTATTCGATTAGTTTTTTCGCTCTCCTGAAGTTCAGCGGAAACAAATATACAAACGCTGCAATGATTTTTACCGTAAGAATTGTTGATTTATATAATCTTTCCGAAGAAATAAAGAAATTGTTCGAAGGTAAGGAACCAACACTTACCGCTTTTTAATGTAATGGTAGTCCAAGAATAATAATGAACATTGACACCGCCATACTTCAGTTCTTCTCTAGTTAGCTCTTTCATGTACTCCTTGATACTTTCCAGTGTCGAGGTGTAATCATCTCCCAAGTAGTCCCTATCTAGTACAATAGCTGAAAAATAGTGTCATAACATGAATAAAAAAATTACTTTCATTTTCCTTCCATCTGTCATGGTATTCCTGAATATAAGAGATAAAGCTAAAAAAAATTACAGTCTCATTTTTTTGCTTATTAATGGTTATTTTCTCAGAATACATAATTACCCTCCAGAGTTTCGAATTGAGTTTCGAGTTCCGGTGTCATCGTGAAACACGGTGTAGGTATATAAAATATCGAGCGTGGTAGCAGAAAAATAAAAAAACTAACCATCACGCCATTTCTCCGAAGGGGTAGGCAGAGAGGATAGAACGCCACACCACTCTGTCCTGGCACACTTCTCTTGCTTCCTCCACATTCATACATCTTCTCATGCACGCACGTCGATTATTCCGACTTCTTACATGCCCACTTTCAAGCACTTGTTTTACTCAAGGATGATGATCAATCATGCCATGTCTTTCTCGGCCTTCCTCGATTTTTACATCCAGGGTACAGTCGCATCATATATTTTTTTAGCCGTTCTTTCATCATCCATTCGCTCTACATGACCGAACCATCGTAAAAGACCTTTCTTAATTTTGTCGATAATGCTTATCTTAGCCTTGCACTCTGCTCTAATTTCGACATTAATTTGTACACCTATCATACATAGTCTTACCACACATTCGCCTGAAAGATCGTATTTCAACTGCATTTAATCTACTTTCATGATGTAGGTATATTAAGCATGTAAAACTCATCATATATTTATCATATTCATCATATTTTTGTTATATGGAGGATTTGATTGCAAACCAGTGTAATAAGTCATAAGTGTTAAATGTGATATGTTTGGAGTCTGGAGGCATAAACGCAGCTGGTCGAATTGCGCGGAGATGGTAAAAAGTATATGGAGGAGGCCCTTCGAAACTTCAGGGAGACAACGGGAGACAGGGACGAGTTAAGTAGTAAAATGTGCGAATGCGTCCGGAATCATCGATGAAAAATAAAAATCCCAATACTCTGCTGAAACCTATAAAAAATACCACTTTTATTCAGAAGAGTTCGTAAAATAATTTAATGTTATCTTAACAATTTGGCACAACATCATTATAGCGGCAAAGGCTTTTTCTGTCTTTTCTAGTGCATAGAACTCCCGGAGACATGATAATATTTAGAGTCGATTTTGTGGAGTAATTTTTTTTTATTAGACCCATTATAACTTTTAAGAAAATTGAGTTAGGAGTTGTTTTTTTTTTTTTTTTTCGAGAAACTCTCATAAATTGTTAACAAATATAATTTATTTAGTTAAATTAATACTATCAACAAAGAAAACAAAAGCAAAAATCGAATTTTAATAAGAATTTGTGCAATACTTGAAAGCTTTTAAATGAAGAAAAAAATGTTTAAGCTCAGATTCAAAGTCATAATATTAGGTCCACATTCGACTCCAAATATGGTGTTTGTAGATTCACTAGTTTTTGGATTGTACTTCGGTTTTGTTACTCCGTGTATCATTTTTTCAATTATTGTGAAAAGAAGAAACATTTACCCTATTATTTTATTTTGGGGGCTACTTTCAAATAGTTGGAAGCAGCCTAACCAGATAGTGGGAAACCAGTTGTGGTGGAGTGGAACTTGAACCCGTATAGGGATTCACATCCGTAGTCTACGAATTGCATAAATTATTTCTAGTTTAGGTAATATATTATACAAAATTACCAATGGAAGCATTAGCTGATATCAAAGACGGAAAATCCTCTGCTCCATAAACACTGATTATTATCGACACTACGAAAGTGATTACAATTTTTCCGATACATTTCATTCTTCGATTCGCCTACAACTGAACAATTAAAACTGATGCACATCATTTTCTTCGCAATATAAAGAATCATACATAATTAATTATCCCAGGTGTGAGCTTTCTCCATTACTATCAATTTATATTTATAGTGATTGGGTTTCATTTCCGTAGTTATTATAAGACCGATACACACGTGTGATACCTAAATGCTACTACTTTACAAGAATACTACCTACTAAGTGTAAAAATAAGGGTTGTGTTCTAAAAATTCAAGCACGGAAGCTGAATGCTTAATGTTATCAAAAGGTCATTTAGCTACTTTGTACTTACATAAACGAAAGATTAATATGGTGAAAGTAGGTTATAAAGAATTAATTAAAATTAGATAGTTAAAAATATTTCATAATCAAGGCAACTACATATAGTTACAAGTTACAATAAATCATTCTTGGGTCATATATTTTTAAGTGTGCGTTTGTACCTACCATAATAATTTATTTTGTTGTTTTGGAACTACTTATTATTATTATAATAGTGATTCCTCCAAGGGTTTTACCTTGCTCTATAAAGAAGTCTACAAAATGTTCCATTTGTCAATACCTAGGTACGTACTTCAAATGTTCAGATGGCCATAAACATACAGCTCATAAAGAGCTTTAGCCCCATCCTAAATACCTATCACCCTACGCAGCCAAAATGATATATCCTAATTATTTGAGTGATAAAAATATTATTTTTCATTTACTATTTCTTAGAATTTACAACCGTTCGAAATGCCCACAGATAATACTAGTAACAAAATAAGGAAAACCCACATTATGAATTACGAGTGGAATATCCGACACCGACCTGGGTAGGGAGAACTTTTCCAGAGTAATAATAGATAGTTGTAGTAATCTTTCTATAAGCTTTCCTTTGTCCGGCGTACAGCTGCAGTAATTACCCCATTATGTAGGTAGTTTAAAATTTATTTAGGAACCAACTGAATACTGTTATCTTGTTATGAATATACCGTGCAGCCGGGTTTTCCTAGACATAATACCCAAGAAAGGTATTAGCCAAAAGGTCGGCAATCATTACCTACATAAACTTGTGTTGGAATTCCTAGAACCAACCTTTGCTAAATGCTCATCATAATATTATGGCTTTCAAACAAAAAAATAACAGAGATATTGATAGTTGTTTCAAATACTAATTAGGCATTAAATTAAGTCCTACATTATCAATAATGATTAGTTAAGAGCAGAATGAAAACATTTGAATAATATTAGTCGTATAATTATACTAAATTCATTTCACAATCAATGTCAAGAACTTACGTAGCTGACACCGAATTAATGGTATTATACGACTGTTTTCACAGAAGAAAATAAATAAATAAAACGTTGCTTTATGTTTAATTATGTACCTACCGTAATAATGTAAAATTAATCAATAGCTTGTTATTAAATCTAGAGCAAGATAGTTAAGTTAGTATGGATAGTTAAGACTTGTAATATTAAATTAATTAGAACCTATATATTATGTAAGAATAATTGATTAATCTTCATAAAATATGTAATTCTATGTTAGCCAAGTAATTTACCATAATTACGAAATGCGTGAGTGAAAGGGACAGTTCAGACAGAGCGTCAAGACCAATAACAGTCGGCCAGAAAGGGAAGACCGAAGACCGAATTAACACCGCCCCTTTTGCCAGCACGAAAAGTGCAGATCAGTTGAGATCGAGGAGTCGTCAGAGTAGGTCGCCGGCCTTTGAGCCGTGTGACGAGAGTTGAGATCGAGGAGTCTTCAGAGTAGGTCGCCGGCCTTGGAGCCGTGTGACGAGTGTTGGGATCGAAGAGTCGTCGGAGTAGGTCACCGGCCTTTGAGCCGTGTGACGAGAGTAAAGTAAAGTGAGTGAAAGGCTCTTCTCAACGCGGAGAAGGCCTACTATCATTAGTGACAGCCACTGAGGACGTGTTCTGCGAGCGCAGCCACGTTTCTCCTTGAAGGTTCCCAACCAACTCCAAGGAGTGCGCCAAAAAAGCCCTCCTAGTCGCGGGAGGCCCCAAGGCTACAGCGCGCGCGTTTTACGCGGTTAAAACACGCGCTGCCTTCTACACGACTCCGCCCAAGGAGCCCATAATGCCGCCCATCCGGGCCGCCTACAGCACAGGCTGCATCCAGCCTCCGCCTCCCCAAGGCGGGATCACCGCCTCATCAGCATCGTGGGACTAGTGGAACCCACGCCTCTACATTCGTAACAAAAAATCGTAACTGAAAAGGGAATGAAGTGTAGTTTTAAGATAAAAGTGCATCGACCAAGGACACAAGAACAATCATTTTAGCCGTAAGTCATTAATGTTAATTTAATTTTAAGACTAACAAGATGTTCTCTTAAACTTTGAATACAGGTACATAAAAAGCATCCCAGCTCTTTCAATTGCCATAACCCGATTTACCTTAATCTTATATTAATTTTCCATACCAGATATCACACACACATACAGGTAAACAATCACGTTTATTTAAACCCATCTATAATGATTATAATAAATAAACGTACTCAAGCCTCGATTTAAAAATGAGTTAGTTTGTTTTTTATGTGAATTTCTGAATTTTTTATTTATTCATGTAACAACACTGACCCGGAGTTGAGAGCGCTAGCGTCGCTTTTGGGCCAAATTGGCTATTGACAGCTGTCATCTGTCAGTTAATCTTTGGCCATCGGTGTTTTGCAGAATTTTAAACATATTTTAAACTAAAACTCTTTCTAATTTAAAAGGATTCTGTTTAGTTAATATGGCACCTAATAATGTATTTGTAACTGTGGGAACAACGAAATTCGATGAATTATGTGACACTATTATGGATACAAAAACTTTAGAAACACTCAGGAACCTTGGGTTTACAAAACTTACTATTCAAATTGGAAACAGTCAGGTCAATGACGAAAATTTTTCTTCGTCTGGCGTTGACGTAACAACATACAGATTTAAGGATAATATTGCAGAAGATATAAAAAATGCGGATTTAGTAATAAGTCATGCTGGTGCCGGATCCTGTTTGGAAGTTTTAGATTCAAACAAACCTCTCTTGGTTGTAATTAACACCAGTTTAATGGATAACCACCAAATCGAAATAGCGGAGCAACTTCATATTGATGGCTACTGTTATTATTGTACTTGTGACACGCTCACGGATACTTTACAGAATGTTGATTTCACCATCTTGAAGCCCTACCCTAAAGCGGACACAAAACTATTTTTTGATTATTTGGGACCATACTCTGGGAATCAAGACTAAAAGATGATAGTTTGATCCTGCTATTGCATATTAAATTAAGAGTAATTATTATTGCATTCCTTTTTGTAAAATATATCTAATAAATGCTGTGATAAATTATTCTGTGATTTGTCTTCCTTTATCTACAACTACCAGTAGTTAGTTTAGCATAAAAGCAAAGTATAACCATTAATTAAATTTACAAACATCATTGAGTATAACTATCTTTCTGCTCAAAATATTTTTAGATACCTTCAAACCTTAGTGTGTATTCTATGCTTCAAATATTACTTTGTTTTTTATTTTAATAATAATTAGTGTGTTTTATGCTTGGAGGAATCACTATAATAATAATAGTACTGTTCTTAGAGTTCTAAGGTAGTAGTTTTTTTTATCAAGTAGGTTGTATGTAGGTAGGTACTATAAAAATAATTATAGAGGGAAAAATATTTGATGTTAAAATTAATCGGAGGAAATTAAGGAAAATGAATCATAATTACAAAGGAATTACCTGGTTATAAAAAAAATATTAAATAAATGTTCATGCTTTGTTAATCAGAGAACTGTATACTTTATAGTAATGAAGAGAGCTAAGTGATATTACATTGTTAAAATACTGAATTCTGCTGAAGTGTGAAAATAGGCAAGCGATTCTCCATACAATTTTGATGTTTCTTAAAACTTCATTTTTCACCTCTCTTGACCGCCAAGGCGACGAGTTTATCGTATAAAATAAAACGAATTTGTAGTTAAATTACATAATTTAATACACCTTAGTAAACCTATGGGGAATTTGTATCAAAGAACCAAAGAGTACAAACACATTAATTTAGTACCTATAACTTTTCATATCACTGTATTGTTACACTAGCTTTTTCGCTTCGAAGAAACTCTTGAGGTGCTTCATCTGCCAGGCTCCCATGGACACCAGGATGCTGGTCTGCAGGAGACTCCACCACAGGACGCGCTGGTTCGTACTCTCCGAAGTGTGACGGAACCTTTCTTCTCGGTACTGAAAATAATATCTCATTCATCATCATAATCATAAATACATCGTCGTACATCATAAATGTATGGCGTTCATTTGCCAATAACAACACATTCAAAAATATACAAGATAAATAGTAAAATAAACTTATTAAATGAAATAACATGGAAATCAAAATAAACTATTAAGTCATAGCAAACTTCACTACGTAAAAAATTGTAATTATTATGTCGCTTGGTAACTTTTTCGTTTCAACCGTCGATAGGTATGTATACTCGAGTCGTATATTTATTTTGTGATAAGTCCACTATAGTTGAAAATTGAGTTTATGGAATTTTGTTATGTTGTTGGTGTCCTATATAAATAAAATATTGATCAGTTTCTGTCAATGATGAATCCCCTTGAAAATAGAGTTTGAAAATCATAATTTATTTCAATTGGCGATAAGTAGTTTGTTCCAATCGCCGATTAGTCCCCCAACAGCCAATCAGCGTCAAGTATTTGGAAAACAAGCTGTCAGAAATGAGAATCAAACACCGATTAGTCCAAATTAGTGAGTTCCTAATTACAAACGATGATAAGTAATTCACTGTTTTTGCAACATTTCATTTCAGATTGTAAAAATTAATAATTTTATTGAGAATACGTGTATGAAAACAATACACCATCAGGTTATATATCAATTTGCAAGACTCATCCCATATAGGAAGTATACGACTCACTTACCCTCTGATAGTTTTGCTCTTTGGTAATTTGCTCCACTTGATCCAAAAGTTGTCGGATCCGCAACTGCAACTCTGTTAATTTTTCCTTTTGAGCAATGTTTGCGTAATCGATTGCATGTTCTCCTACTTGAATATCAAGATGCACCTAAAACAACGTTGAATAATTAACAGAATAATTCATAGAAAAAATATTTATAAGTATTTATTTATTCAAATATAATTAATATCCCAACAGAGGCAGAGAAACTTTGGAAACAAATGTGGATTATCAAGACGTTTACAGGGCTTATGACCTTCTGAGAATCCAAATATGCAAGAATCTGTCTATGATGTTTCCGTAGAAAGATAATTTACACATTTCTCAAAATCTCCCCTCGCCTTTGCTCCTTCCAAAACATTTAGTCCGTAACATGACAAAACAATAAATGGCCACTTCTCTTGATAAAAACACGTTTAAGTTGAGATAGTGTTTTCTATTACATGTTTTAAATTCAACATACTCTGAGTTGTGATCCACTGAACCAAGCTGTGCTGTTGGAGTACATGCAGATCACGTGTTCTCCCGGAGTATGGGAAGTAAAGGAGATCATTCCCTCAGAGCTATACACCCTGCTTAACATTGTCTTGTCATCAGGGTCCCTCACTTCCACATGCATTCCTATGCCAGGGGACGATGGCATGTAGCCGCCGGACCTTGGATCATACAACTCCACCTTGTAGTTAACTAAAAATTAAAAAAAATCAACGCCACGCCACTCAGATGTTAAAAAAATAGTATAAACATAGCACTGAAACAAAACTTATACCAATGACAGTTGTCTCATCTGGAATTTCTTCGATAAAACATTTTCGCTCAGTTTCCCCTATGTGAAAATACAATGCTGACGAGGCTCCAAAAAGTACCAATAATGCAAAAAGAATTCTTCGCATCTTG
>JAGVSP010003268.1:0-23932 GCA_022494985.1 Micrasema minimum | reverse complement strand
TTTAAAAAAACCCCCTTTTAAAACCCAATTTTTTCAACGATTAAAAAAACACAAATAAAAATTTAAAAAAATTTTGATTAAAATTTTTTAAAAACTTTTTTTGTTTTAAAAAAAAAATGGGTTTTTGAATTTTTAAAGTTTTTAAAAAGTTAAAACCCAAAAACCAAAAAATTAAAAAAAAAAAATTCCCAATACATTTTTTTTAATAAAAATAAAATCGGGAAAGAATTTTTGGAATTTTACTTTTTTCCCCGTGGGAATTTGAATTTTAAAATTATTTTTTTTTTTAAATTTTTTTTCAAAATTTTTTTAAAATTTTTGCTTCGAATAGATTGTTTCACCTTTTTGGGGTTTTACTACAGTTTGGTTTATGTATTTGTATATCAGTAAAAAGGCGCCCTTACATTTTTGTGAAATCTCTGTCCCCCGTAGAAAAAAAGTAATTTTTTGCAGAGACTTTTGATTGATGAGTTTCTTACGAAGTATTAAATCTTTCAATATGTTCACCTATTTTTTTTTTCCCCTTCAGTGGCAAATTTTTGCTTTGGGGGTGAAGGAGGCCCCAAACCCCCCAAAGGGGTTTGTCGGGACATGTGGGAAAATAAAACTAAATGTATCAAAGTTAGTACATTGCAATAAGTCTAAAACTGCGTGCGTATTATTCTTAATGAAATCTGAACAATGAAAGCCCCACCCTTTCCTAGACTGCTCGACTATTGGTCTTTTTTCAGTCAGCCAACTCTATCGTTTTTTTCATATCAAGCTAATCGGCTGATTTTTAGATTGTTTAGTGGCGATAAAAATACGCGAGAATTTCAGATGTACGCGAAAAGATAAATTTTAAAACACTGTCTACGGATACAGTTTCTATTATGACTTTGCCTTTCTTTTTGCAATACAAACTAAAAAATATTATCATTTTGACATCTCAACAGAGACAAGAAGTTGGAAGGGAATATGGATATCAAGGTTTCTACAAGTAAAATTTGGACACACTCAAAATGTTTGTTATTATTATCATCATCATTCACATCGCTTCTATGTTGGACCCGAGCATGTGCGGTGTTGAAATGGAAGAGAAGGGATCAATAAAAGAGGTTTCAGGGAAAAAAAGGGTAGGGGACAGAATCCATAGAACCATCAGAGTTGAGGCAACGGACGCAGCAATATCATCCGGCGAAGGCGTTTCGACTGGCTAAGCCAAATTCTACGCACGCCTCCCGAGAGCCGCCACCATGCTTGCCTATTTTACAAGGCATCAGGTTCTCGGCGCCATGGACGTCCACTGTTGCAGTCCGTCGGCAGTTTGCGTCAGAGCTGCGGGACGTGGGCCTGACCTGGGAGGGTACCCAAAAACGACTTCGTTATAGGCAGGTTGGCAGGTTGCTGGCACCTATATCTTTTGTACTGCTTCTTGTCTGCCTTCTGCGTTTTTGAACTGTTTGACCGTAGTGGAATGGTCATCTAGACTTGGCAATTTGTTCCAGTCTGAAACCACCCTACTAGGACGGAGGTTTTTTTTTTGGGTTTGAGGTGGAATTGGGTTCTTTCAGATTTTCAATTTTTTTTTTATTTAAAAAAATTGATTGAAAAATTACAACATCAAGGGAATTTTTTTTTAATTTTTACGATGTCATATCAATTTTCTAGCGCGGTTTGAAATAGCGCTTTTTCAAATCGCTCGCAAAATCCTCCATTTGGCGCGCATGCGGTGTGACGTCACGTCAATATGGGCGCTGATTTCGTAATGAATTTCCCGCCTTCTATAATGGACGGGTATGACGTCATTAGCCAATAACGGGCGTTAAAAGTCACTCGTAATTTCATGTTTTCAAAACATAAATTTATAAACGAAAACAACATTTTTGATCATTGTGTTTTATATCGTTGGAATTGTAAAAATATACTTTAAATATTTATAACGTTTTCATGGATATTCATGCTATCGGGAACAACCCAATTAGGACGATATATCTCCCAGTGGTGCCCATAGATTGGAATTGGATTTTCCATTTTTATTTATTAGGCGATTCAAAATTCCTTGATTATTTCAGATGCCGTTTAGAGCATGGATGCTAACGGCTCTGCTTTGCTCCGTGGCTTGCGTGACAATAGTTTGTGCGACAGTATGGGCCTGCAACTTGGCCGGACTTTCTAACACAAGTCACCAGACATCTATGGTATGCAAATATTTATTTACAATTAACCAACCACCACGTCCCGAAGAAATGAAGAGGATTGAACGCCACACCACTCTGCCATGGCACAATTCCCTTTTTTCCTCCACATTCATGTTTTATCTGCTCTGTCGTGCAGTGGTTAGCACTTTGAACTATCATGCACGGGGTCGTGGGTTCGATTTACTTTAAAAGTGTTTTATAGCGTGGACTTGACTTGGGAGGATGCACGGGAGCTGGCGGCCGATCGCTTGGCCTGGAGGCAGTTAGTGGAATCCATATGCTGCACATATGGAACGGATATGGTACTGCACTAATTGTATAAACGCAGTGTCCTATGCACCATTAGATTCTCAAGGAAATCAATTAATATAAAAACTGTTTATTGTCAAAGTTATAATTTTTATGGAGTTCCACAGGGGAATCTTCTAGGCCCAATACTAAATTTCTGTAAAAAAACCCTCACGCTTTTGGACTTATATTGGACTTAAATTTATTTATTTAAGATACAACATGAACAGTTTATCGTTTCCATGTTCCGACTCGATAGATACGAGCGACGACCTACTAATTTATTAATTTTATGTCGAGACATTCAGAATCATTTATGATCTTCACAATAACAATAATGTCATTAGAATGCATGTTTATAAAATGATAATTAGGATGCACTACTGTACTTGATGCACCAATTTAGTAACCTATTCACCATCTGGTTTGGACAAGAGAAAGGAAGATTTTCGTTAATTTCCTTAAAGATTAATCTTTAAAATGTTTTGTTTCAGGGTCAGAATACCCAAGAATTAACTGAGGAAGTGAAGCAAGGAACTCCAGCGCAAAGACTAGAATCCAATATACGTCAAGAACCACTTATATACAATTACGAAGAACACATGCAAAATTTTAATAATCAAAATAGCTTAGGCGAAATTATGAACAAGGATGGAAAAATACAAACTACCAATCGTAAAGAAATTTTGAAAGATACGAAGGACTTCGAAATTGCAGATGATGCTGAAATAAAAACAATGAAAGATGATATAGGATTTAAGAAATCAATCAATGCCGATGAAAAGTTGGAATATGAGACTCAAAGTGCCCTAGAACCAAAAAGCGAAAAGATAGATGAATTTTCTAAATATTTAAATCTTAAAAATAAGCCAAACACTGGAACTTTTTATCAGGTAGGGAAATCAATACTTTTTTTCAACTGAGTCGTTTTCAAAGTTCATTTTTCATCCAATGCATTCGTTCACCACTGATGCACTAGGTACTATCACTCCCAAAATGCAACTATTGAATGCAACTCGCTAGGCATGGAACTGCATCATGGAGTAATCGGCAGGATGGGTAATATGGGAAATGACTACATTGTTTTTGAAGTGAAAACTTCGTTAGAATCGTTGGGAGTGATTTAAAACTCTATGAAACGAAAAAGCGACACAAAAAGAGACAAACATATCGTGGGTATACTGGCAAAAAACGTTGACTCTAATATACCTGTTTTGAGAAATCAAGCATTTAAGTTTTTTTTTCCAATTTTTATTTTTTTTTTTTATTCTATTGCATTATGAGTTGAAACTATAATTATTTCTCATTTTTTCAAACATGTAATTAATTTTCATACTTAGAAAACTTTTATTGTTAATAGCAGTATTTCCTTTTTATTTTAGAGAAAGAAAGAAATATGATTTTAGGTTAGGTACTTCAGAAAAAAAAGCGCTTTATTTGTTATCCAAAATTTGTGTTTCTGCCGATTGTAGAGCTTTAAAAAACTTAACAATACTGCATCATTAAATCCAAACAGCATATTTTCGAGTTTTTTTTTGCCAGTATACCCACGATATAGATCTATGGGATTTAGCCTGCGAGAGAATGAGATAGAACACAGTTGTATAGCGTTTCCTATTATCTTCGTCTTCTCCTTGTGCGGTGCTTCGTAGCCTCCACACTCTTGTCTACCAAGCGCTGTGCGCATGCATGTAGTAAGTTTGTAATGTATGTGTGTGCGCCTGCCCAGTTGTGAAAAATAGAATTGGTTCCAGGAGAATCTATTCAGAACTCATTACAAATTGGTCGCCTTCTATGCAGTAAAGATTCATGAATTGATTCCACTTATGATTCCGAGTAATGTAAAAGGGAATATTAATTAATTCCTATAATTAAATCCTTTAATTATCCCACTCCTGATACTGCATTTATCTCATTCTCTCTCAGCTTAGTTTTATTGAGGTTTCACTTCTACCTGCTGTGAACTGCACACATGTTTTTTTTAAACTGTTTTTGTTTTTTTTAACAACATTTTGAAAGAATACAAATACTTGTAGATAAATAACTAGATTACACCCATGCTGGGCTGATATCAGATATTATTGATATCTCAACAGAGACAGAGAAACTCTGGAAACGAATGTGGGTTATCTAGGCGTTTACAACATTCCCCATTCCGCCCATCATCTGACAACCATGTATGACAAATTTTTGAAACTTGTATATATGTTGAGTTTGTACAGAAGAATCCACATGCGAGTTGTGTTTTCGACAGATTTTAATATTTTTTTCTCTATAGTGACATCTGTTGAGAGAATAGATTTTTTTTTTTGGGCAATCTAACTTTATTGGTGTAGGTAAGGTTCATCCGAACTTGATTACTTACTAGAAGACGCCTGAAGACCCAGCCAATGACAGGTCATAAGCCCTGTAAACGCCTAGATAACCCACATTCGTTTCCAGAGTTTCTCTGTCTCTGTTGAGATATCAATAATATCTGTTTTTGTTTTGTTCGTTATTTTTATTTTTATCATTGTGTTTGTGAGATATGTGTGTGAAAGAGACTGTGTGTGAGGGTGACAGAAGATGTACGAACGTGTGTGTGTATGTAGTATGTCTGCTGTGTGCCCGTCATTCCCAGTTAGAGCTCCGAGGAGCAAAGTCAGTCCAACAGATCACTTAATATTGTCACGTTTTTACTAAGGGCTCCAAAATACATCACAGTGTTTTGTAACAAAGTCAGAACCAACAAAAGATCTCAGTAAAAGTCGTAAAGCCGGAAATACTTATAAATACATCACAGTGTTTTGATATCAGAACGCTACATTTTTTGGATCTCAACAAAGCAGGAAATACTATCGATTGGACCGAAATTGGACAAATATTACCGAAATTGGACACGAAGATATAAAGGGTTTTGTGACTGACCCTGTGAAAATCGATCAACAAATCTATAATAATGGTGAGATATTAGGTTTCTCTGTACAATCTTAATGAGGGAATCCACTGTTTTCTAAAGTATTTTTTTTTTCTATAAACGTACTATTTAACTAAGCAAAAAAAAATATTTAATATTTTTTTTTTAGTTATTGATGAAGATACGATTTTTTAAAGTAGCACATTTCAAATACCGCGCCAAATACTACTATGTACCAAGTGCGTCATTTTTGCAGGAGTGACGTCATAAAACGGGCGGCTAACGGCATGGCACGGCTAACATATTTCTCCAGCCAATAACAAAACTGTCAAAAATCTATGCAAACGATTTCTCCAGCCAACTGTCACTTAAACTGTCAACAGCTGTTCTAGGGAGAGTGGCGCGGCCATCTTTAAAAACGGAAACGGGAAAACACTACACTTAGATACAAGGAGTGACGTCATTGTTTAAGATTTTGAAATGAATGCTATTTTCAAACATTTTTTTATTTATTTTTGGGTAAATTATTGAGATATTTAATCCGACTTCAAAATTTTGAAATATTCGCGTCTACACGAAAGCATTTTTAAAATTCAATTCCGGGTGGCAGTGGATTTCTTCATTTTTGGTTTTCTTCCCGAGGGCCTTAGCTTGCCTATATTTACAAGGCATCAGGTTCTCGGCGTTGACAATTCGTCGGCAGTTTGCGGGACGTGGACCTGACCTGCCCTGCGATTCCGGTCGTAAACCCAAACGTCACTAGACGCCCATTTCTTGCCGAACTGTCAAATCGTTTATCTCTAACCTTACTTATTCGACGAATTTGCTTCTCCAAAACTGTTGATCTTTTATGTCTTGTGGAATGTGAAATGCTATTTTACAAGGTATTGAGTTCTTGTCGTCCTGCGGTGGAGCAATAGGGTTCTTCCCTATTACATGAATATCCTTGGAAACGTTATAAATATTTAAAGTATATTTTTACCATTCCAACGATATAAAACACAATGATCAAAAATTATTTTTTTTATTTTTTTATTTTATAAATTTATGTTTTTTAAAAACGAAAATACGAATGATTTTTCTCCCGTTATTGGTTAATGACGTCATACCCGTCCACCGTGAAAGGCGGGAAATTCATTCCGTAGTGAGCGCCTATATTGCTGTGACGTCACACCGCATGCGCGCCAAATGGAGGATTATGCGAGCGATTTGAAAAAGAGCTATTTCAAACCGCGCTAAAAAATTTCATATGACATCGTAAAAATTCCCTTGATATTGTAATTTTTCAATCAATTTCTTTAAGTAAAAAAAAAAAAATCGAGAAGAACCCAATAATTACGGTAGTAAACCCAAACGTCACTAGACGCCCATTTCTTGCCGAACTGTCAAATCGCTTTCAAATCATTTATCTCTAAACTTACTTATTCGACGAAATTGCTTCTTCAAAAATGTTGAAAAATTGTTGATAGACCTTGAGAGACTCGTAAATTCATCCGTATCTTAATATCGCGGTTTAGCTTGTGGATGGCTGGACACAATAGTCTTTAAAAGCATCTAGACATTTCAAGAGACAATCGTAAATTCCAAAAATCTCCGTATTTTTAGTGCACACTTGAACAAGTATCAAAATCCTATTAGTAAATCGATCGGAGGATGCACGTTGACAGAAACCTTCGGCTTTTGAGGGGAACCCTGTGGTCTGGACTGCATAAAGAGAAAAGCGATACTTGATACAGTCAAATCGAGCTAGTGTGGGAACTTAACTAGTGGCGGCTTGCATTGATACCTCCAGGCGGCTACTCGCGTACGGAACTTGAAGCCAAATTGCTCAATTCCGATTTTTGCCCACAGTGATACCAAGTAGTATGGTCCGATTGACAGTTAAGGAGGAATCGGTTTAGTGATATCCTTAAACAGTAATCGAAAAGATCACTGACCGGTATCGAAGTAACCCTGTGTAGTTTAAACCCAGAATCGTTAAGTGCTTGTGTTTATTGTGTGATCTGTGACCCCCCCTGTACATTGTTATCTGTTACAATCAATAAATATAACAAACAGTATACTTGTGCATTATACGATTAAAAATGAATGATGGAAAAGAAAAGTGAATATAGTCTGCCACAATTTGGCGGCAAGGAATGCTCGGAAAAACGACGTCTTGTCACGCAGAAGGTCAAAATATTTCTCGATGTTGTCCGAGTGTGTTCGGTGCCGCTCGGCTCGTCCGTTCGTCTCGCGTCGCCCGCGTGACGTCGTTTCTTCCGCCACAAATCCATTTGCTCCACATAGGAAGCGGAATGGTGTGACGATGATGATGAAGATGATTTTAGAGGTTGTTCTTCGTTTTCTGTATTTCAGAACCAGTTGTCCACCCTTCGGAAGATTGGTACGGATCCGAAGAGTATTTCTACTCGGAGCTGGACGCCCAGACGTACTATTCTGATTACGACTACACCACGTGGACTGGCTTCATCGTGGGCAAGGTACAAGATCTCCAGAACTGGATCAGCAGAGATTTCAGGACCAACAATGGAGTCAGTAAGGGCAACCCAAACGGGACTCTTCCTCAGGTAATACTAATTGTAATACTCCACCACGTGACTCGCGCCCGTATTCCCATACAAACGTATTCCTCGATTTTCTCCCAGGAATTTAACATTAGAGCAATGATTTTTTCACACATTTTAGATATCGACACGAGTCACGTGGAGTATACTCTTAAAACATACTACTTTCCCTTATCCGCACCTAATGGTGCATAGGGCACTGCATTGTAACACTGAGTGCAGTGTATCTTGAACATTTTTATTATATGAAGGTAAGATGATCAGTCTTCACTGCCAGTCCAAGGTATCACACACGAAATATTAAAATGTAATATTAATATGTAGGCTGACTCCCTAGAATTTGTTGAGCTCTATACCTTCTAAATATTTTTATGTAAAAATGATTAAAAAGCAATAATTTTCATGGAGTTCCACAGGGGAGTCTACTCGGCCCAATTATAAAAGTTACTTCTCTAGTACTAGTTAACTTACTAACTAACCATCACGCCGTTTCCCCGATGAGTTAGGTATAGAGAATAGAACGCCATACCACTCTGTCCTGACAGACTTCTTTTGCTTCTCTACATTCATACATCTTCTCATGCACATACGCCGATTATTCCGACTTTTCATATGTCCACTTTCAAGTAATTGTCGTACTTGATCATGCCAGGTTGTCTTTCTCGGCCTTCCTCGGCCTCTACATCCAGGCACACTCGCATTTAAACTTCTTTTAGCCGTTCTTTCATCACTCATTCGCTCCACATGACCAAACCATCGTAAAAGGTTAATTTTGTGGATAATGCTTATCTCAGCCTTGCACTCTGCTCTAATTTGGACATTGTACACCTATCATACATAGTCTTACCACACAGAGAGATGACATTTCAACAGCATTCAGTCTACTTTCATCCTTCTTTTTCCAACACCACGCTTCACTACCATACATAAGACTCAAAAGTCGTACCACACATGATAATGCTTATCTCAGCCTTGCATTGCTCTATTTCAGTAAATACATACAGCATTTCAAAGTTCAACAGCATTCAGCTACTTTCATCCTTCTTTTTCCAACACCACGCTTCACTACCATACATAAGGGTTGGTATTGGAACTCCGTTGTGTACTGTACTCTTTAGTATTGAATAATTTACATTAGAGGCAAAGCAAGTCTTCATATTAAAATGATTTTTATGAAATCGCAGTTAAAATATCTTTCAGATTCTGGAGTCTTTAAATCTTTCGATTCTAAGAGGAGACCCGTCGATTTTCCTCTTGAAGCTGAAGGATTTGTACTCACGGTCAGGCAGAGAAAAACAGATGACAACAACAATGCATCTACCAAGGAACTGATCACTAATGCTACTAACCCAGCTTCATTTGGTCTGCTAAACTTTAGCGCGGCTCGTAACATGCAATCTCTTGGTGGGTTAATATCAGTCTGGCCAGCTACAGGTAGGTTGTGTATAGTGTGACCCATATTATATTATAAAAAATTTCAAAACTAGTTTACATGTCTGGGCACCCACTAATTTTTTTATCAGTGGTAAAACAAGTATTCAGGTAAAGTTTGAAGCTAATATTCTCTTTGGAAGACAGTGCTCAAAGGTATGTCATATTAAGAAAAAATATGAAAAAATCTGGCATTTCGAGGGTTGTTCTAAATGAAGTACAACTACCTGGGAAGTAGTAAAGTATAATATTGATGATGAATGGTAACTAATTAAATCTAGATATTGGTTCTAAATCTTTGACACCTATCAAGAATATAGAGTCCGCTTGACGTGTTATAGTAGATGACAAAGCCATATTTTCACAAAAAGTCCAAATAATCACTTGAATAAAAGCACTCCTCACAAACAACCATTGATAGTTCTAATTTTTTTAACTCTTTAACACATTTTTTATGGGAAAATTTACAAAAATTTTAAAACCTTGGAGACGTTGAGCATAGCCTTTTATTCCACCTAGGACATTGAAATTTTAGCACTTAACTACTATCAACTAAAGTAAAAAACTTAGCGGGTGCCCTGAGCCTAATCCGCACCAATGGTGCAAATGGGCACTGCGTTGGTACGCCAAGTGCAGTGTATCTTGGTCATTTCTTATTGTTTACATTATCATTCTTGATCGGCTGTTTGGTTGTGAGAGTGGGGTGGTTCAAACCTTGCTGCTGTACGCGGAAGGCCCACCTTAAAGCATTGAAAACCTAAACCTTGTCCTTTTGTTTTCTTTATTTTTTTCGTACTATTGTATTATTGCACAAAGGAACTTGTTAAAATGGCTATTGATGTTAATTTTTTGTTTTTCACGTTTTTCAAAGCATTCAATAAACGTTTACATAAAAAAACATTAATTGTCAGTCAGCCAAACGCCGCGTGGGACATTCAATATTCCACACAGTTTTCGCTTTATACGGGACAATTTGTAAACTAATTACAAGAATTATGTACAGTTTTCTATCCCGAATTAAGTGTGCTTTAGTTGATCTTTCTTTAACTAGCCTATTTTTTTAAAAAATTATATATTAAATTATTTATAAATTTTCAGAATATTTTTTAAAATTATTATATTATTTAGTACTGTATAATTTTTACATTAGACTAATATTATAACATTACACTTCATTATTTTTTTTTTCTTAACTAATTATATTATATTTTTCAATTTAGCTATAATATAATACTTACACTAATATTTTTCACACATTTATTTTTTACATTTAACCCTAAATAACTTTACATTTTGTTCATTTCTTATTTCATCTGGAATCTCCTCATACATTTTAACGCCCTTATACATTAGACAATTCTGTGACATAATTTTTTTTTTCTTTTGAAAACCTATACTTTAAATTTTTAAGGACACAGCAGTACAGGAAAGTCGCAAATGATGGCTATTTAAATACATTTTTGCTATGAACACCTTATTTTAAATAATCCCAATGATGCTTAGACAATATATAAAAAAGGACTACAAATGCCTCGAGCAAAAAAAGAATGATTTGACCACGGATTCGTAATTTTTGACCAAAAAAAAATGTAACTAAACTCGGTGTACAAGCGGGGATGTACAACCAGTGAATCTACATTATTTTTTTAGAGTCGATTTTGTAGAATAAATTTTTTTGCTGTGACCCACGCTTCATTGCAATCATAAAGGTTTCTGCTAAAATGCTTAGCAATTTTCTCAATGGATGACAGAGAGTGATTGATTACATGTTTGTGACACGTCGCGCCATTTTACTGTATATTGGCAGATATAAAAATATCAAAATACTAGGTGAAATGGGGAATGTTGTAATACACATCAATATGGCCACTTAAACCCAGCCAATGACAGGTCATAAGCCCCGTAAACGCCTAGATATCCCATTATCCATATTCACTTTCCAAAGTTCTCGTCTCTGTTGAGATGTCAAATTGTAATTATTAGCCCGTAATGGGTGAAATCCAGTTTTTGTACACAAGTATTTGGACACACTCAAAATGTTGTTATAATGTTGTAATACCTACATCAAGTGGCCACTTAACCCAGCCAATGAATAGTACATAAGCCCTGTAAACGCCTAAATAATCCACATTCGTTTCCAGAGTTTCTCTGTCTCTGTTGGGATATCAATAATAATAAATTTTAATATGATTTATTTTATTATTGTGAAAAAGTATGGTAGTGAAGCGTGGTGTTGGAAAAACAAGAATGAAAATAGACTGAATGCTGTTGAAATGCGATGCGATCTATGTGTGGTAAGTACTATGTATGATAGGTGTTCAAATGTCCAAATTAGAGCAGAGTGCAAGGCTGAGATAAGCATTATCCACTAAAAGATTAAGGTCTCTTACGAATGGTCTGTCATGTGGAGCGAACGAATGAGCGATGAAAGAACGGCTAAAAGAAGCTTAAATGCAAGTGTGCCTGGATGTAGATGCCGAGGAAGGCCGAGAAAGACAACCTGGCATGACTAAGTACGACAAGTACTTAAAATTGGACACGTGAAAAGTCGGAATAATCGGCGTATGTGCACGAGAAGATGTATGAATGTAGAGGAAGCAAAGGAAGTATGCCAGGACAGAGTGGTATGGCGTTATGTTCTCTCTGCCTACCCCTCCTACGGAGAAATGGCGTATTGGTTAGTTAGTTAGTAAGTTAGTTTTAATATGAATTTGACATCTCAACAGAGACGAAAAATTTGGAAGGGATTATGGATAATTAGGCGTTTACAGGGCTTTGATGACCTGTCATCGGCTGGGTTAAGTAGCCACTTGATGCATTACAACATTCCCCATTTCACCTAGTATTTGATATCCATATCTGCCAATATACAGCGAAATGGCGCGACGCTTCACATGTGAACGCTCTCTGTCATCCATTGAGAAAATTGCTAAGCATTTTAGCAGAAACCTTTATGATTGCAAGTGAGTTGTTATAATGTACCTATACTTAGTTATAATCGTTAGTCTACTTAACCCAAATCACTGCTAATCTCCTGTTATATGTCGATATATCGTTTTTATTCATTTATTATTATTGTATTATTATCAAATTATTATTATTATTATTAATTATTATTATTATTATTATTATTATTATTATTATTATTATTATTATTATTATTATATTAATTATTATTATTATTATTATTATTATTATTATTATTATTTAAATTGTTATTATATAGGCAGGCAGCTTTTGCTGGTGCGCCTATATCTCTTGTACTGCTTCTTGTCTGCCTTCTGCATCTAAACGGTTCTTGAACTGGTTGACCGTAGCGGAGTGAACAACTAGGCTTGGCAACTTGTTCCAGTCTGAAACCACCCTACTAGGAAGGTTGTTTTTCTTAGGGTTGAGGCGGAATTGGGGATGATAGAGCTTCCAGTTGTGGCCCCGTAGATTGGTGTTGGGATTCAGTTTATACATCTCGTGCAAGGGACAGTCATAGTAATCGTTTAGTATCTTGTAAGTTTCAATTAGATCCCATCTCTTACGTCGCTCTTCCAATGATGTAAGTCCTAGTGCTATTAATCTACCGTGCTATTAATGCCTTTGTTTATACGCTAGTTCCTAATTTCTGATTTCTACTTAAATTAAAATGGTGTATAATCGTGTGAGTATTTATTTATTTCAGTTATTCAGAACATTACAGAGAAAGTCCAAGTTCTAAATAGGCTGCGGCGCGGCGGGCATTCCCGGGCGCTCCAGCCTGTTGGAGCAGCTGCTGGCAGGCGCCGCGGCGCTGGCGGCCGGGCGCGAGGCGGCCGAGCACGCGCGCAACCTGCCGCTGCTGTTCAGCCTGTTCCACACGTACGACACGCTGCGCACGTCGGAGAAACACCAGCTCGTCAAGGTGCCGTGATCTGACCTATATATTCAGACACTGTTCCATTATCGCATTGTGAATTCGAAGTTTAATTAAACTAAAAAAAGTCAATATTTGGGAAATTATAGATTTTCGATTTCTTTATCGTTTATGCATGACATAAAACGATATTCACATGGGGGATAAACACCAGCCGTGATGTTGACCTATAATGATATAAACAAAGTGTCACAATAAAAATTGTGAATTAGAAAGTGCTTTCCTAAAAAAGACCCACTGTCGTGAAATAAGTCGGACATCCGAGGTGATGCGATTAAGTAACAAGATTGCTCTACCAACAGGCATAACCATTGGCAGGTTGGTTCTGCATATTGGCAGGTAAAACAATCGATGCTGTCTTTGTCGAAGATAGTTATCAGGTACGAACAGACCTACATGATCAGAATTTGTGAGTTATGTATACCAATGCAGTGCCCTATGCACCATTGAACACCCAAAGGGAAAGTCCCTCCTTATCGATTTAATGAAAAATTATCTTGAGCATTCCCAGTTAAAAGCCAAGTCCAAGGATTGTCTGATTAAAGGCATTCCAAAACATTGCTCCAGAAACATTCCTTAAAATATACATGACAATTGTAAGTGGTGGTTTGAATCTGTAAGGAACACAGAAATGAGGCAATGGACACAGCAACCCTTGGTATCTACTATCATCCGGCAAATGCGTTTCTTCGATAAAAAACACATAATATATTCTAATCTCCAATCCTACAATACTTCATCTATCTCAAAATACGAAATGACACCTACATACTATGTTCATATTTTTAAAAATGCATCCGCCATCTTGGATATCAAATAGAACCTTTAATTTGAAATTAGCATGGTTTGTATTTGACATGTCAACAGAAATGAGAAGTTTGGAAGGGAATATGGATATCTAGGCGTTTATAGGGCTTATGACCTCGGCGTCCTGGTCGTCCACTGTTGACAATTCGTCGGCAGTTTGCGTCAGAGCCGCGGGACGTGGACTTGACTTGGGAGGATGCGCGGGAGCTGGCGGCCGATCGCTCGGCCTAGAGGCAGTTTGTGGATTCCATATGCTCCACATAGGGAGCGGATATGGTATGATGATGATGATGTAAACCCATTTCTCGACTATTTTAATTTATTACAATGTAAAATGAAAGCATTTGTTCGCGTACATAATCGTAAATTCATCCGTATTTTTATCACACTAACAATCTTAAAATCGCGGTTTAGCTTGTTGAATCGGTAGAGTTGGCTGGACTGAAAAAATACTCAATAGTCTTTAAGGCCCCTTACGGGGTCCCCCATACATTAATGTACGTCAGGGCAAAATTCCCTTGTACTTCATGGTTCATTAAATAAAAAATGAAAAAAAAATATGACGTAATTATTAATTCTTTTTCTAGTGAATTATCGGACTAAATTTTTTATTAAAATATTTCGTTGAATCACAATTAATTTAAAGAAACCCCCTGTTTTTAAATAAAATTTGATGCATAACACAAAAACAGTACATATAAGATTTAAAAAAAAAAATGTATTAAAGAATACGTATATATCTAGTGCATTATCTGATTAAAATTTGTAAAACATTAGTAGATTTTTGATTATATTAAATTCCGTGTTTTTAACGAGCGCTCATCCGGGCGCTTACTACATTTTAAAGATTATCGTGTATTTTTTGTATACCTACGCGATGCAAATAATAATGAAACCAAACGGCGCGACGTTCGATCGGATTTTGGTCGTGTTTTAACAGCGCTCATCCGGGCGCTTACTACATTTTACAATTAACAA
The DNA here is from genome assembly GCA_022494985.1 of Micrasema minimum. Taxonomy (NCBI): domain Eukaryota; kingdom Metazoa; phylum Arthropoda; class Insecta; order Trichoptera; family Brachycentridae; genus Micrasema; species Micrasema minimum. Next base: position 8,881 of record JAGVSP010003268.1, on the reverse strand, counting down.
AGGGTGGACCTAGTAGCCCCTTAAAGCAGTCTAGGGAAAGGGTGGGGATTTCATTGTTATTTTAATTCCTTCTTGTTGTTTTAGGGCGCAGAATGAAAATTCACCATGTTTTGTTTCCAACGGGAAATATTTGAAGCATGATAGGAAGGAAATAAGCTGTAGAATAATGTCGGCAATCTGTATAACTGGATTGTGTTTGTTGTTACATACTGTAGGAACTTGCAGAAGGCTGCTAACTTCTAGTCAGTGCTGGCGACCTAGAGTGCCCGCTGCCAGTCGTCGGAGACGAGCCCCAGCGGGACGCAGTGCGCCGACAATATCAAGAGAACAATGCTCTAAACAAGTATTGTCATAAGGTTCTGAATTCTTATCCCTTAATTGATTCATGAACAAGTTTAGACCTCTATATACCGCAAAATCCCACATTTGACTTGCATGCCGCTGTGACCATACAAACGCTATTCCTCAATTTTCTCCTTGCCTTTTACAATAGAGCGTATGACGTCATTAGCCACAACATTTTAGATAAAAGACCAAATGCGTGTTTCTAAAACGTAAATTATTTTTTTTAAATATTTTTGCTTGTTGAAGGTTGATAAAAAAATATACTTTAAATATAACATAACAAGCGTCAAGGTCGATATCTAAAATGTTATGAAAAAATATTTCGTCTGTGTAAGTTCAATACCGCGGAAGAACCATTTGTCAAAATGTTCAGGGGAGACAAAAACCCCTCTAATTTCGTAAAAAAAAAGAGGTAAACATGAAATTTGTATCGGGATATACGCGGTATTGCTGCTTCTCTTGTGAAGATGGTTTATTCGCGGTATTGACATTAACCAAGTGCTGCTAGCAGTCTATTGGTCAATTTTAAATTTTGAATCAATCAATCGATGCGGCTTGTTTCGTTCAACAACGAAAATCACCAAAAATGCGTATTTTGAAACTTATTGGCTCATACGCGGTATTGAACTTACATAGACGATATTTATACATGTCATCATGAATATTTTGCATGTGATTTTCATATTAATATTTCATGTGTTATACAATGGGACCGGTTGTAAAGCGTAAGACTGATCATCCTACTATTATTATAGTTTATAATATATTAATAGCGCCGTTTTCGTATAAATATACCTCAAGGGCGCTTCAAATATTGAATTTAACGGCTCGGAAATTTAAAGTGAGTGAAAAAACTCAATTTTCTGAGTAGAAAATTTCATTATCAAAATTCATCAAAAGATTTTTGAGAACATATAGGTCTTAAGAAACATCACTTCACTCTCACAGAGAGCATTCCAAGCCACAGGGCCCGCAACTGCAAAAGCGCGCTCCCCAAATTTTGTGCGCTGATTACGGATCGGTACTAAAAAACCTGCCTATAGCTGTAGATGTAGCTGATCGAAGTGTGAGACGTCTTTCAGCTAGTTCATCTGGAATGCAAAGCTCCTTAATAATGATCTAGTTACCTGCATTTTGTTGTACCGATTGAATGTTCCATATTTTGCAGTGAAAAAAGAAAAATATATCTATCTTCTACTATCTAATACATTTTAATCACTCTGTTTCACTCTAACAAGTTGAGATTGAGTCAATTGACAATTTTGTAAAAGAGCGAGTAGTTTACAGTAATTGGACACATTTTAAATTCTCTTATATTATAGGCTATTTCTTAATTTATCAAAGAAATATTAACAAATACTGATAAATTTAAGCCTTCCACGTAGTTTAATGCTCGGTCCAAAGCTTGAAAAAGTTATAAGGGAAATTTTTCCTTCTGTCAAGGGCTAACAAGATCACGTTTTGACGTGATAACGTCTAATAAATCGATGAACGCCGGCTGCACACACGAAAAAGCATGACTCATTGTCACGTTCCGAGAGCGCGGAACAAGCGATAGAGAGGAACGATCGGCCTAAGCGTTCGGTTTGTGACGCATCTATCTCTCTTCCACTCCATCGCCGATGCGTCCGAGTAGAAGGGAGACAGCAGCAGCACACAAGCTACAGCTAGGCAGAGAGGATAGAACGCCATACCACTCTGTCCTTACAGTTTTCCTTTGCTTCCTCTACATTCATACATCTTCTCATGCACATACGCCGATTATTTCGACTTTTTACATGTCCACTTTCAAGTACTTGTCGTACTTGATCATGCCATGTCTTTCTCGGCCTTCCTCGGCTTCTACATCCAGGCACACTTGCGTTTAAACTTCTTTTAGCCGTTCTTTCATCACTCATTCGCATCCACATGACCAAACCATCGTAAAAGCCCTTGATTTTTTTGTGTAATGCTTATCTCAGCCTTGCACTCTGCTCTAATTTGGACATTTGTACACCTATCATACATAGTCTTAACACACATAGATCGCAATTCAACAGCATTCAGTCTACTTTCATCCTTGTTTTTCCAACACCACGCTTCACTACCATACATAAGGGTTTTGGTACCAGAACTCCGTTGTGTACTGCCAATTTTGCTTCTTTCGATAAGTTCTTTCATCACTCATTCGCTCCACATGACCAAACCATCGTAAAAGCCCTTGATTTTGTGTATAATGCTTATCTCAGCCTTGCACTCTGCTCTAATTTGGACATTTGTACACCTATCATACATAGTCTTACCACACATAGATCGCAATTCAACAGCATTCAGTCTACTTTCATCCTTGTTTTTCCAACACCACGCTTCACTACCATACATAAGGGTTGTGGTACCAGAACTCCGTTGTGTACTGCCAATTTTGCTTCTTTCGATAAGTTTGCCACCATCGATTTGTATGCTTGTTTTTGAAAATCTAATTGAGGGTGTCCAATTACTAAAGCATGTTCAATTACTATAGCACTCACCCTGCATAATCTTGTTTTAGCCTCGGACTAAGGCTACTTATTGGAGATGTGAAACCAGAAAGGGCCATCAACGATTTATTAGAAGACATATTTGAGGGCGGAAAAAAATTGAAATGTGAAGAAATTTTTCCAAAGTGAGTTTTTCCCAATTTATTTATTTTAAACTAACCAACTAACCATCACGCCATTTCCCCGAAGCGGTAGACAGAGAGGATAGAACGCCACACCACTCTGTCCTGGCACAGTTCAATTTAATATATTTAATGCAACGTCATATTTAACAAATTAATTACACTCGAAGCAAACAAAACTCGATCTACAAGTGGAAAACCAGTAAATCTACATCATATTTGGAGTCGATTTTTGTAGAATAAACTTGTTTTTTAATTTGACTCTTAGTTTAGAAAAAATTGAGTACCAAATGCGATCTCTCGGCGAATGTGTGGTAAGACATGGTAAGCATACTTCGATATATTATTTATACCAATGTAAAAAAAAAAAAAATTGTTACAATTTAGCATAAGACTCATTTTTCTTTATTTATATTTAATTTTATGTATCGCTGTTTTAAAGTTTTTTTTTTGTAAAAGGCATGTGCCGTTAATAAATAAAATAAATAAGACTATGTATGATAGGTGTACAAATGTCGAAATTAGAGCAGAGTGCAAGGCTGAGATAAGCATTATCGACAAAATTAAGAAAGGGCTTTTACGATGGTTTAGTCATGTGGAGCGATTGAATGATGAAAGAACGGCCAAAAGAAGTTTAAACGCAAGTGTGCCTGGATGTAGAAGCCGAGGAAGGCCGAGAAAGACAACCTGGCATGATCAAGTGCGACAAGCACTTGAAAGTGGACATGTGAAAAGTCGGAATAATCGGCGCATGTGCATGAGAAGATGTATGAATGTAGAGGAAGCAAAAGAAGTATGTCAGGACAGAGTGGTATGGCGTTCTATTCTCTATGCCTACCTCATCGGGGAAACGGCGTGATGGTTAGTTAGTAAGTTAACTTTTACTAGAGAAGTAACTTTTATAATTGGGCCGAGTAGACTCCCCTGTGGAACTCCATGAAAATTGTTGCTTTTTAAACCATTTTTATATAAAAATATTTAGAGGTCGGCCTTCATAATTATTAATATTACATTTTAAATATATCGTGTGTATGTCAGGACAGAGTGGTATGGCGTTCTATTCGCTATGCCTACCTCATCGGGGAAACGGCGTGGTTAGTTAGTAAGTTAACTAGTACCAGAGAAGTAACTTTTATAATTGGGCCGAGTAGACTCCCTGTGGAACTCCAAGAAAATTATTGCTTTTTAACCATTTTTACATACAAATATTTAGAGGGTATAAAAGCTCAACAAATTCATAGGGAGCCGGCCTTCATATTATTAATATTACATTTTAATATTTCGTGTGTATGTTAGTTAGTCATCAAATATCATTTATTTACAATTTGACATCTCAACAGAGACGAGAAGTTTGGAAGGGAATATGTACATCTAGGCGTTTACAGGGCTTATGACCTGTCATTGGCTGGGTAAGGTGGCCGCTTGATGTATTACAACATTCCCCATTTCACCTAGTATTTGATATCCATATCTGCCAATTCACAATAAAATGGCGCGACGCTTCACATGTGAACTCTCTGTCATCCATTGAGAAAATTGCTAAGCATTTTAGCAGAAACCTTTATGATTGCAAGTGAGATTCTTACCGAATTATATCACCTACTAGGAAACGCCTGAAGATGAATCTTCAATTTGTTATGCTTATAACTTTTACCAGCTAATTTTTACAAACAACATTTCGAGTGTGTCCAAATACTTGCAGACAAAAACTGGATTTTACCCATTACGGGCTAATAATACATCAAGTGGCCACTTAACCCAGCCAATGACAGGTCATAAGCCCTGTTAACGCCTAGATGTCCATGTTCCCCTCCAAACTTCTCGTCTCTGTTGAGATGTCAAATTGTAATTATTAGCGGGTGTAATGGGTGAAATCCAGTCTTTGTCTACAAGTATTTGGACACACTCAAAATGTTGTTTATATAATTTATTTAGTCAAATTAATATTATCCATCAATAAAACAATAGCAAAAACCGAATTTCAAAAAGAATTTTTGCAATTAATCTGTCATACATATGAAAGCTTCAGAGAACAAAAAAAAAATTTTGAAGCTCAGATTAAAAAGTCATATAACACATTGGAATCCAAATATGATGTAGATTCACGAGTTTTCGTGTTGTACTAAGAGTTTTATTACCCAATGTATAAAAACACTATTATTCATGTAACCAAACTATAGCTCAATCACAGATAACTATCGACGTAGTTAAAAACGTGCTAACCACGTGCTAACGATTTGACCGATCACAATGAACATTCGTTCACACCACGTTCGCCGAGCCGATCATTGCCGAAGCAACGCTCGGGATGCTCGGCACGCGATATCGCGGCCGTACGTCAAACGTCAAATCATCGCGCATGTCAGATTGTTTATTATGTCGACTGCTTTTCTCAATATTTGGCTTGCCGAAAGCCGGCTAAATGCAATACGGCACTCGGGAAAGATTGAATGAAGATATGTGCGAATAAGATATATCTCGGTAAATGGCTCGCGACTAGATGCGCTCGTTTAATAATCCCGATCGATAACTTTTAACGCGTGTTCCATTGTGATCGCGAAAACGTTAAACATCCATGGGTAAGAAATCGTTATCACCGAGTCGATAGTGATCTGTGATCGAGCAACAGGTATTTGTATCTGTTATCACGGCTGCTTCTTACGACTGGCTGGCTGTAATATATAGAAAGGGAACTATCTGGAAGGTTCGAGTTCTCGAAGCGGGACCTTCTAGGAGGTCCTTCGTTTAACCAGAACCTTCCATGTAGTACATATTCTTACATGGTAGACGCAGCGAGAAGTTTCTAGAAGGCTTGTTTAAATAAGTCATTCTTTTTTTTTTTAGGTGCAGTAAAGAAAATGCCCCGAAGATCATATTGGATGGCATAGTTACTCGAAATTTCTTTCTGATACAAAACTCGTAAACACTGTTTTTTTAAAACCCAAAGCTGTATTATCCAATTCAAAAAATCTTCTTTCAAACCTGAATTAAATCTCGCGGATATGTCAAACATATTTATTGTTTTCTTCTACCAAACTTTTGTATGTACCTACCACAATTTTGTGATCTACACAGAGGTGAGGCAACGGACACAGCAACCCGGTATCTACTGTCATCCGGCGAAGGCGTTTCCCCATATACTACGCACGCCTCCCGAGAGCCGCCACCACGCTCGCCTATCTTACAAGGCGTCGGGTTCTCGGCGTCCCGGTCGTCCACTGTTGACAGTTCGTCGGCAGCTTGCGTCAGAGCTGCGGGACGCGGACTTGACTCGCGAGGATGCGCGGGAGCTGGCGGCCGATATGCTCCACATAGGGAGCGGATATGGTATAATGAACCACAATTTTATTAAACTCGTATTTAAGGTATCACATAATATTATGTATAAGTACGGACGCAGCAACCTCCAATAACTCGAGTCGTGAAGATGCCATGTACTCTGGATGCCTCGGGAGAGCCTGAACCCGAGCCGCCTCTTCCTTACGCCTGCAGGACCGGCGGTGACCATCCTACGGATGTGCTCGGCGGAGCTGATGGATGCGGGCCTGGCGTGGGAGGATGCGAGAGAGCTAAGTCTCCTGGAGGGATCTAGCGATGTCCGCATGCTCCACATAGCGAGCGGACGCGGAGAAAGAAGAAGAAGAAGACATTATATTCTACGTTTATTTTATTTTTATCTCTAAAACTGCTAATAAAGAAAGCATCCAATGGGCATGTAAACAAAAAAAATCTGTGAATGCAGAAAAATAAAGCGAAAAATCACAACACCATCAGTGCAATCCGTTTGTAAATCGGATAATTAATAAGCGAGATACAATCATTTATAGTTTTTATTTCGCATACGTGACGTCATTGATCTATCATTCAAAATCTTTACAAAAATCAAACTTTAAATGATGGTATCTCTGTTATTAATCATCCGATCTACAAACGGATTGCACCGATGGTGTTGTGATTTTATATTCAAGTTTTCTGCATTCACAGAAAATTAGCCCATTCATTATTTTTTTTTTAAATTTCAATATATACATAAAAGAAAACAATACATGTCCTACTGAGTTGCCTACTGCAACTCGTCAGTAGGTGCATAAATACTAATTCAACTAAAAATAAAACTACACAATACATACCCTAGCGCACAAAAAAAAAAAAATACATATGAATAAAAATACAATTCTAAAACTCAATATAATAATTCGCGCTCGAGCAACCAAGTTCTCAGCACGCGTCTCTCTTTTAAGCTTGAAAAATTAACGATTTTTTTTAATACTTGTTGGTAGCATGTTACAGATTTTTGGTATACTGTACTGAAGTGTTCTCTTACCATACTTGTTATTATATTTAGGGAGAAACTAATCCTTCAGCACTAGTAAAACGAGTATTGTAAACATGCACCGGTCTGTGTTTATACTCAGAGAGAGATGCGTGCTGAGATATTAATTTGGACCATTAACAGATAAAATATTTACAGACTTATATAATAAGGATATTGAAACATCGTGTCTCTGATAGTATAGATGTTTTTTAATTAATAATTTGACCATAGAATTTTGTAAATTTTGAAAGAATTTAATATTGGAATCACACGAAAATTAATACTGATAATTAACTCATCATACATAAGGGTTATTAATAATTATTGATAATAAAAATAATTAGTATTTAGAGGGCATATCAAATTTCAGGAAATTATAAGTTTTTATTTTATATTCTTGCTTTTTTGTAAAAGATACTTTTTTCTGTCACATTTTGCGTGCGCTGCTCGCGTGGTCCTATGTTATAACAATAGGGCGAAACACGATTTTTCCCAGCTTGGGTAAGCCTCTCAAATAAAACATTAAGTGTATACTTTTATTGGCAGACTGTGTTTTTTACGGCATCTTGGATTGCAACTCTGTAAAAAAAAACATATATTTAACATGCTAATCAAGGTTTAGACAAAGAAATAGTATAAAGTACATGGAATATTTCTAGAATAAGCTAGCTATAGGCAGGGTTTCAGTACCGACCCAAAATTTGGGGAGCGCGCTTTTGCGGTTGCGGGCCCTGTGGCTCGGATCGCCCTCGCACCAGAAGTGCGCAACTGTGAGAGTGAAGTGATGTTCCGAAAGAATTTTAAGACGCATTCGTTCTCTAAGGCATACGTAGTATATGGCCTATCCAGCCGAGAGCCGCAACCATGCTTGCCTATTTTACAAGGCATCGGGTTCTCGGCGTCCACTGTTGACAATTCGTCGGCAGTTTGCGTCAGAGCTGCGGGACGCGGACTCGACTTGGGAGGGATGCACGGGGGCTGGCGGCCGATCGCTTGGCCTGGAGGCAGTTTGTGGATTCCATATGCTCCACATAGGGAGCGGTCAAAAGTTTGATAATGCCCTTACAAGGCGAAACAATTGTCACTAACTTGATAATAAAATCACGTAGAACCAAAAAAATCGTTTTTTGATTTTAACATAAGAGGGAAGAACCCTATTATTTAAAGTTTTAGCTTTGTGAATTAGAGTTTTAAGGATTCAGATCCATCCGCAGTTTACGTAAGAACCACGTGACGTGGATTCGGCTCGGGAACCGCTCAAGGATTGGCAGCCAATCGCTAAGTTTTTGAAATCCATTTACAAATAATGATGGTTGAATATTAAATAAGTACCTGAATATTCTGAAGTTGATCGTGTTGGGATCCAAAGTAGAGTATAGAAAGTATGGAAATTTGTTTGATAACACCCAAACATTCCCCTTTCCATCGAGTTTCATGTCTGAAACAAAATAAACAATCAAAATATTTAACAACATTATAAATACTTGTTGACAAATTACTAGAATTATTATATCTGCACGAACCATGTTCGCGAACGTACCACTACCGTGAACAGTTGCAGGAGCGCGGAGCGCAGAGCGAAC
>JAGVSP010003267.1:0-18929 GCA_022494985.1 Micrasema minimum | reverse complement strand
AAAACCCCTTTTAGATTTTTTTTGACGTTTTTATTCTATTGGGGGAAATTATTTTTTTTTAAAAAACATGTAAACAACAAACTACATTTTGTCACCACAGATTAACATCAACTATTTCTGTGAAATAATAAAAACAACTTGTGTTTTATATTACACGAGTAATAGGATGAGATCTAATATTAAAATCACACTCGATTTTTTATTCTATATTAATCTATCAAATTTTTATTTTGGGACAGCGTTTCGCCTTGCCAGTGCATTTTCAGACGGTTATTTTAATGCAGACGTAGTTTTGAAATTTCCTATCTCTCTGAAATTCACATGTTTTTACTGTTACTGTTACTGGTGGTTGCTGTTAGGGAGCGATTCCGCGATCTTGCGCTTTTTGCTTTTTTTCTGACAAAATAAAATAATTAATCAAATGGAGATTTGGATGGATGCACATATGACTTTTGAATATTAAAACCAGCACCATGCGCAAAATTCAGTAATGTACCACTATATTCACAATTATTGTGGCATGTTTATCAAATCTCTAATTATGAAGATACTAAAAAAAAACAATATTACTCTAAACTATTTCCTTGCAGTGTTGCAAATTGTTATTATTATTCCTATTATTTTTAATGTGATTAAAATAATATATATAATAAAAATAAAAATTTGTAAACTGAATTGATTTTACCAAGATCAAGATCACGAATTTGAACAAGAAAAATAGGGAACCTTTTCTGACTTATAAGTTAACCCCCAACCACATCTAAAAAAACATTGTAAAGATTGTGATGAGTGACGAGTTTCGCCAGAAAAAATTAACTTTGACTTTCTCATGAATACTTATTAAATGAATGTCGAAAAGTTCACCACTAGCATATTCATTTTATTTTATTTTATATAGTAAAATCCTTAAGAAATAGACTTATTATTTTGTTCGAATTTAAAGCCATCATAATTAATTCTAACTGCTATGTTACTTGATATTGAATTTTAATCGGCGAGGGAAATTTTTTATTGTTTTTTGGGATGTGTAGATAACCGGGGCATTAAAATTTACATGCTCCAATATTATGAAAATCATGATCCATTAAGCACGTGGTGCTGGATTTAAAATCCAAAGTGTCATCTGCAACAAGACATCAAAACTTGGGAACCCCTTTAAATTTGCGTACTTATATTTGTTTTGTGTGTGAAGAAATATTTTAAAAAATATAATTTGTTTCAGGATAAACACGACGGTGCCTTAGAAATGTGTGGAAACGATTAAGTGAGTATTTTTCATAAATATTATATTAAAATAAATATGTAGGTAGTACCTAACATATTTGTATGTGTTTCTATTACGATATTATTTACTACTTATAAAGATACAAGTATTTATCTTGGAATTTATAGAGGAAATTCGAGGATAAATGCTTGTATCGACTTCCATCTACAGTACAAACATTAATGATTGTGCAACATATTTTGTTAAATAACTCGGTGCTTCATAAAACAAAAATCTGCACTTAAAATTTTTAGTGTAAACATCTTTGCAATTATTGATAATGTTGCATGCAAGTTTTACTTAGAAATAGCTAGCATAATTGCAATAAAAGGGATAGGTGCTAGCTGGCGCTACGTATACTATTCATCTACATCACGAGTCATGATGGTATACATGGCCTAGTAGGGCCTTAATTATTATTGATCTATAATCTATAAGTAATACCTGTACTGTATGTACGAAACGTTTATTGACAAAAAACAAATACATGATGACATACTTATGTGTCCACTAATCCTAGTAACTGTTTTTTGAGATTAGAAGGAAAAATTCTTGTTCCTTATGATTCTTCTTTTTGTACGGGATCAAAAAGATTTTCCAACCTGAACGGAGAATTAGGAACGAGACATTCACCCTTCGAACTTTGTGTTTAACCCAGTTATTATACATCTATACTTTATTGATTCTGAACTGTCACGCAATTTTCTATTTATAGGAAAATACATTTCACACCTAACCTCGAAGTAAAGCGTGAGTTTGATAAGAAAATATAAATACTTATCCAGTTGCGAGTAGTAGGTACGTAGGCACTGACCTAATAGTAGAGTTACGACGACAGAAATAACCATATATTATTATTATGGCATAAAAACGTAAACCGCAGTTTGGCGGGGTCGGTAGGCCGGTGGGGGAGTGAGGAGGAGGCGGGGGCGACGGAGACCGAGCTCACGTCACTCTGGTCTAGTACCCGTAGTGTAGTGGAAGTGCGGGTACTGAGTCGAGTACCAGTGCTAGGTGCTAGTACCAGTACCCGGTACCCAGTACCCAGTACCCAGTACCAGGCGGATAATATGCACTGGCGTGTGGCCTCATTACTGGATACTGGAGTTGCGTCACACCGGCATGTGGTGGCGGCGGCGGCGGCGGCTCTCTTCTGTCTTCTATCCGAGCCGATGGAACATAACAAACAATGCCCACGACTCGACTCTTGGGCTTGGGTGAAGAGAAACTTGTGTAGCTGTGAGCTGAGAGCGAGCGCACCTGCCGAAGTATATCTGAAATTCATCTACACATCATCATCATCATACCATTCCACAAACTGCCTCCAAGTCAAGCGACCGGCCGCCAGTTCCCGCGCATCCTCCCAGGTCAGGTCCACGTCCCGCAGCTCTGTCAACAGCGGACGTCCAGGACACCGAGAACCGGATGCCTTGTAAAATAGGCAAGCATGCGTAGTATACTTATGGCCTAGCCAGCCGAAACGCCTACGCCGGATGACAGTAGAAACCGAGGGTTGCTGCGTCCGTGGCCTTTACCACTGTGTTCCTTACAAAGTCAAACCACCGCATACCTAATATTCTTCTAAGACACCTATTCTCAAAACTCTGCTATTTTGGGCCCTGGTTAGGTGGCATGATTCGCAGCCATAGAGAACAGGTGTGATTCAGGTGTTATAAAGACGGAATTTGGTTTTAACCGAGTTAACATTCGATCTCCAGACAGCTTTCATACTGTTGAATGCGGCGCCCGCTACTCCAAGCCGCACTCCCAGTTCTTTCTGAAATCTGCCGTTTTCTGTCATGTACGCTCCCAGGTATTTGAAGCTCTCGACCTTTTCGATGACTTGTTCCGACAAAGCCAGGGTGATCTGGGCATCTTGACAGGAGCTCTTACACATGGGTTTTATCAGTATTGATTTTTAAACCCATGCACGTGGAGTGCCAATTTAGCCCTATCAACAATAACTGAAGACCTCCGACTGAGTCGTCGATAAGGACGGCGTCATCAGCGTACTCCAGGTCGCAAAGCTTTTGGGAGGGGAAGATGGTTATTCCTCGGTGTGGCGGAATTGATATCCTCAAGATAAAATCCATGAGGATTATAAACAAATGGGGCAGGGACGCAACCCTGTCGCACTCCGGTGGTAACCTCAAACGAATCTGAAACAACATTCATCCACACAGCGGTTTATCAAATTATTAAACTACATTATGCTATCGATTTTTCATAAAAAATTGTTGTCAAATCTTGTATTAACTGAAACTAAATTTCCTGAGATTGTTGAAGACTAATAAATAAGTAAATCTCGCACATGGCGACTAAACCGTTTAGCAGTCGTTGCAGATTATACGTCATCTCATCTTGGAGCATCCACACGCTTATCGATGAGGTAAAAACAAGATGTCGCGGATTTATTACTACGTAATATGTATACTTATAGATTGGACTACGTAATATGTGTATAGATATTATACATCTGTCATACTCAGATCTTCCCTGGCATTGGCCTAAACATATTATTACAGATTTTTTATGCACCGTATAAAATTGCCTATTTGGAGTAGTATTAGTGGAATCCATGATCCACATGGGGAGCGGATATAATAGGATGATGATAAAATGTTTATTAGGTAGGTACGTACACACGTACAGTCCCGGAAGGAATGATGGCACCTGTCATTTCCACGCAGTATGAAATTTAGTCAATATTGACCGCCAAATGTTAAACAAACTTATGTTTTAACTCATTGTTGTAGGGCCTAATATAGTACCCAATTCTAATATTTGTTCACCACCCTCAGCCGTCGATATTGTCGTAATAGCATTCCGCGTGCAAATGACAGGAGTTTTTTTTTTGTTTTATAAAAAAATTTTTAAAAAATTAAAAAAACATAATCTAAAAGTTTATGGAAATGTCAAAAGGGGGAAAAAAAAAAAAAAAAAGAAAATGAAAAGAAAATTTTGGGGAAAAAATTTTTTTTTTTAAAAATTTAAAGTAATATTGATTTTTAAAAACCGAAAAAAAATTTTTTAAAAAGTTTTAAAGGGAAATTAAGATATTTTACGCGCGTTAAAAAAAAAACCCTAAGGGTTTTTGCGATAAATTTTTCTTGAAAAGAAAGTGGATTATCATAAGAAAAGGCAAAAAATAATTTAGGGAACAAAATTTGGGGTTTTTTTTATTTTTGTTAAAAAGGTTTTTTGATGGGTTTGGGGAAAAAAGAATTTCCCGGTTGGAAAAAAGAATTGGGGTTGGGGGGTTTTTTAAAAAGGGAAAAAATAAGTAATTTTTGGGAAAGGGGGTTTTAAAAGAAAATAGAATTTAAATAATAATGGGGGGTAAACAAATTTTTATTTAAAGGGGGGTTTTTTTTATAATTTTAAAAGATCATTTGAAAACAGTACACTATTTCAAGATTATTAATTAAATAATTACTTATTAGGAAATTCCTTATTTTTTAAATTGCAAGAGGTTTCTCAAGTAACTTCAATTTAATAATATCATAATGTACAGAAATTTTTAAATTTAAACTTTAGAAAACTAGCTTTTGATTTCATATTATTTATTATTATTATGCATATTTTATATAGCGCCGTTTTTCGTAATAAATATACCTCAAGGGCGCTTTTAAATATTGAATTTTAAATTAATTATTGAATAAAAATGTGCTTAAAATACATTTCTCTCTTCACTAAAAATTGGTATACGTCTAAGTCTTTTTATCTGTGTTGTTTAGTGATTTAAGATAAAATAATCGGTAGTCAGTTTCCCACTTGAGAAAATATAAAATTTAAAATGGAGTGTTTTTTGTGTTATTTTATTTAGTTCATTTTGTTCATCTGATTTTGAGATTTCAAGAACATAATATTTTTCTAACTGTATTTGAGCTATTTCTTCACAAAATTTCTTTTAAAAGCAATTATCTTCAAGCGGGTTATCCGGATTTTTAGAAAATCTGCGCTATGGACATTTAATTTGTATATAATACTGCGGTGATATTTTTCTTTTATATCATAGTTAGATAAAATCAATCTTCTTAAGGAAATTGGACCCGGATCTAATGCACGGAAACTAATGGTGTTAAACCATCGTACCTACGAGGTGAACACGCATTAGCAAACGTAATAGGAAATATTTACGTCATCATCAAAAAGCAAGAGAACCATCCGCTGGAATAATCATTTTATATTGTATTGAAATTATCAAAAATTTCGGCGAATTTGATGATTATTATTTTCAACGTTTTTTTATGCAATAGTTTTCGTTATTTTTAAACTTTTAAATACCAAGTGTACGTTTCTCATTTTGTTACTTGAGTATTGTGATTTGTATATTTAGGAATTCTGCAAAAAAGTTATGACTCTTATTTAACCATTTTCATTAGGTCTCATTTAACAATTCGTGAATTAAATATTTCCTTGATATATACCTCAAGGTTCAGGGGGTATAAAAATATATGAAATACCGCTTCAGGGTTCATTCCTGTGAATATAGGTTTGTATCTTGTGTCATTTTGGGATGTTTCTGCACTATTATAGTCGGGAGTCACATTCGGGCGTTTCCAATGAGTATTTTTCAACCTGCTCATAAAATATTTTGAAATTGGATTCGTACCAAAATATTTTGTGCCATAATATATGAATAAGTTAGGTTACCTCCCTTACCTACCTAAGACTTTGTAAAAGTTTTCTTATTTTACCTTTTTTTAATCCTAAATTTTAAAGATGACCAAACTGTTAGTAAGATTTTTAAGATTTTTTTTCTTAATGTATACTTATGCATTGCATTTCTCAGTTAGGTGGTGATTTTTTAACAAGATTTTGTCCCGCTCTTGGATGTATAAATTATTGGATTTTTGGAATCTTAAATTATAAACAATTGATTCCTACCACTTTTTAACTTTTTTCTTACCCAAATCTAGATCGTTTTTTTATAAGTATTATATTTTTTTTCTTTTATAGTTATTTTAAACTAGTATATTTTTTACATAGCCGTATGTTATGTTCGGATACACTCTGAGTATTTCACCGAGATGTGAATAATGAATCTGACGAATTAAGTGACAGCTTTTGAACGTTATTAAGCAAATTAAAACCTCCCAAAAACATGTTTATAACGCCGAATTCAATACATTTTTTTATGATAAATCTGTTGACAGACATAATGTATAATAAAAGGACTACAGGCCCACTTCAATGCAGATACAAATTAAGTACAAATTTGTAACTCAACCGATATTTTGAATGTATATTTTTGTGTGAAATTCTCATTTGAAAATACATTAGAATAAATAAATATCGAAATTTTGACCACATTTTTACTCGCAGTGGATCTAACTCGCGAACATCCAACGGCTCTAATATTCTGTGATATCAACAGGTAGGTTCTCTAAGTTTTCACGCCTTGGCGGGTGTCGTCGATTTATCGATTTCAACTTCTACTAGGTATATTATATGTCAATACATTTTATACACCACCACTGACCAATGGTTATCTCGATTGACATTGTTAGCGCTGTTTTCTCATACACTGCTACTAGTTAATACGTCACGGTATAATAGACATTATTCATTTATGGAAAATATAGATACAAAGCTCGTGATTGTATTTAAATGATTTGTACTGATAATAAACTAAAATGCATTCCTATTATATCATATACATATGTGCAAGTACAAATTAATATCTAGCTATGTTAGTGTAGGCCAGTGGTCGTCAGACTTTAGCGAAAGGAGCGAAATATTGAAATACTTACAACTCCGACGCCACAACCCTATTTTAAAATCCTAAATATTATTGTATGCTTAACGACCTAGATATTACTTTTTGCCAATAAATTAACGAATGCCTATCGTAACAACGGCTACAAATGATTTTTGTCAAACAACTAATCATTAATCATTCAACCAATTTTTTTTTTTTTTTTTTTTTTTTTTTTTTTTTTTATTCATAAAAATAACATTATATAAGAAAAAAAAATAAGAATTCTTTTTCTTTTTCAATCTAATGCTCCCTAGGAGTTTTAACAATAAACTCATTTAGGGACAAATAAAAAACACATATTCATTTTATTCTAATACGCACTGACATCACTTAGATCACAAAATAAACACAATATATACAAAAAACAGAACCAATCCAATGAAAACATAAAAACCTAAAGAAACAATAAAGTGAATTATAACAGTAACAGCAAAACCATATATTATATCGACGCAAGTAGAAAAGGTATCATTCAAAATACTTATTAAAATAATATTTTTTCAAATCAGAGGTCCTGTTTCGATAGTTAGATACAGGGGGATCTTAAACATGTCAGGTAACAAATTAAATTCGGAAAATGCTATGTATTTTAGGGATCTTGTACCGAATTTGGTTGTATTTGCTGGTTCTAAATGTATTTTGTTGCGTGAACGGGTGTTGAACTTATGTTCAAATAGTATAAGGAGATGACATATATAAGCATTTGGTACATGTGACCGTGCGACAGCTTTCATTAGAATTTAGTAGATCCCTGCCAGTCAAATCATCAAATCATTAGTTTTTCAAGTCGTAGGACATGTAAGAAGGGTTTTTTAGAAGCTTAAAAGATGGTTTGTTGATCCGTAAATCTGTTAAAATTCAGTAATATTTTTTAAAAATAAGAAAAACCACCGCGTATCTTATCGCGAGTTAGTTCTTTATTGATAACAATACGATTTTATTCATTATTATTTAAACAGTAAAATTTAAAATCTCCTATAGTCGTCAGAACATAATATTCCGTCGTTATGGATACTTTCATATATTGGTGTCTCTTTTGTTTACCCTATATTATAATGGGACGTGTCAGAGTAGCAACGCAACGGTCGCTATAGGTGCAAAGCCTAAGTGCATCTTCGAGTTTTGTATGGAAAATGTTCTAAAGGCACTCTCTTTGTGTTTTTTTTTGGGATTATCCGTGTTATTGTTTCTTCTCCTCCGACGTTTCGGCCACCGTTGCAGGCGCCATCTTCAGGGTGAAGTATGTGTGATGTAAAATGTGGTGTGTTTATGTACCTACTTGGAATTTGTACCGTGTCGCAGTCGGCTAATCCCAAAAAAAAAACAAAGAGAATCATCAACGACCGTGAAAATCTACGCACATATGTTCTTAAGGCAGTTCCCCTTGTTTTTTTTTAATTTCTTGCATCCGACTTTTAATAATCATCCAACTTTTTATCAGTCGATGTGAAAACTTTTAAATTTCAACTTGGTCCTCGATAAAAAGTTGGTTGTCTGTTAGTGCCTTCTAATTTCTATCAAAAATGGACGCGCAAACATTTTTTTATTTTAATTAATCAAAATTATATGCTAGAAGGCGTCGCGGGCTGATTTTTAAAAATTAAATAAAGTAATGTACAAACTTCGTTTTTTAAATAAAATAAAGAAGTAGTTGATTAAGTCTGCCGACCCCTGGTACCTATAGGCCGTAGGAACAATGCTTGAGCGCGAGCGAATCTATTTTCGTATTATTAGAGGTGTGCTTGTTAGGTACTTGAGCATGTGTTGGTGTATGCAGTATGCACCTATTATGTGTGGCGTACCTAGCCTGGTGGTTTTTGCAACATACTTAGAGGTAATTTTAACAGTGTTCTCTACAAATGGCTATTTTTTTTATTTCTGTATTCCTCACCCCCTGTGTAGTCATAATGAAACGGAATTCGAGGAATTTTATTAAATTAAATTAATAACCTTTCAGCTATCCTTAGTATCGAGACAGAGATCACCAGTATATAAACATGTGGATACAACTCGGTACGAGTGTTTATCGACCTCGTATCGAAGAAAATTCATAGACCTCGCAACGGCTTGTATCCACAGCCTTGGCCATAAATATGTATTAGGCACCCCTAAAATATACTTAGTTTTATTTATATTCTGAAGGAAATAACAATTGTTTAGTGATGTTATATTTATGCGTAACAAAGTAACATTAATTTATTAGTTTGTACGTTATCCTAAATATATCCATTCATAACGTCACACACTATTTTTCATGCCGCCAATTTTTTTGCAAACGTCTTGCCACATTTTTTTCCTTTCTTAAAAAACTATTTTTTTAAACTATTGTTTCGACTTTAGAATTCTTAAGTCAATCTTTTTTTTTCAATTTTGACCATAAGCATCAAATAAAATTTTCAACGCTTATGCTCAATATGTCAATATTGATGTGCAGGCCAACTGATGAGGTTTATTCAGTTTTCTTAAGTCACTTCATACATTTTCATAAATAACGGCATGGAAAGTTGTCTTCCTGGAAAAAAACATTCTGCTAGGAATAAATATTGAGTTATATGAAAATAAAGAGATCCAAAACACCATCCAGCATGGTCGTATAGGTGTAGGAATTCATTAGTCCCGCTAAGACTTTCTCTACGCCCGCCCGTAGATGTCATTGACCCTACCATGATGCTTCATCCACCATGTTTTGCTGTAGACACTACAAAGTCATGTGACACTCTTTTTCGACTCTGACGATCGTATATAGAACCAGGAGTCCTAAAAACTTATAAGATCATCATCATCATCCCTATGTGGAGCATATGGATTCCACAAACTGCCTCCAAGCCAAGCTATCGGCCGCCTGTTGCCGTGCATCCTCCCAAGTCAGGTCCACGTCCCGCAGCTCTGACGCAAACTGACGACGGATTGCCAACAGTGAACGTCCAGGACGCCGAGAACCAGTATGAAAGTTGTTTGGAGATCGTATGTTTACTCGGTTAAAACAGAATGCCGCCTCTATAACGCCTGCATCACACCTGTTTTCATCTATGGCCGCGAATCATGGCACCTAGCCTGGGGTGATCACCCAACATAGTAGTTCTGAGTTTTGAGAATAGGTGTCATAGAAGAATATTAGGTGTGCAGGTGGTTTAACTTTATTACGCCCATAAGGTTTCGTGCTGACCAAATGGGAAATTCTTGAGTAAAAAAAATAAATTGTTTCTTCACTCTTGATGTCCTCAGAAATTTATTTTATACTTAGTGTTGTGCACTTAATTGGTGCTATGTTATACACCGTGTTTCACGATGAAGCCTTGCCTTGCCTTGAAATATTAATCTCAATTTATTGTACCTACATAGCTCTGTGTGTATAACATAATAAAATAAATTTTAAAAATAAAATAAAATAAATGATTTTAAAAATTCCGTACAAGATTTTTTAAGAATATTTTTTAAACAGGAAAAAGATTTCTTAGATGTTTATCCATATAAAATATACTGCTACTACTTTCCCTTATCCGCACCCAATGGTGCATAGAGCACTGCATTGGTACACCAAGTGCAGTGTATCTTGATCATTTTATTACTGTCCAATAAAATATTGCTTATTTAATTATTTTATATTTGAAATAAAGTATTTCAAAGCTATTATAAATCGGATTTCTTTTGAATGTCCATTGAAAAGCCTAACGGGACCAGTGTGTGACGTCTTATTATCCCTCCCGCTCTATATTGATTACATCGTCCAGCGTCTTAGTTGTGTAGTTACGCTTCGCCTTTGTTCGACTTGCTTTTCTTCAATTTCTCACAGCAATAAACTACTTACCCAATGTTACGCTGCATAATACCATGCATCACGCGTCTCGCTACACCGTATTAGGTATGTTTTATGATAATCCGCCAGCCAGCCGCATGATGACCTACGTCACAAGATACAAGAACAAACAAATAATGCAAGTAAATTTCAATAAAAGTTATATGGAATAAACAACTTTCATGAAACTCCAGTCAAGAGAAAAATGGGTACTTCCGGTGGACTTTTTAGGTCCAACCTATGTCAGCCTAACGCTTAACTAGGTCAACCTACGACCTAGTCTGGCGTCAGGCTTACCAAAATAAAAGTTGCATGTTTTCTTACGTTAAAAATAATTATTTTGTCGCTTACACAACATACTATATTCCAAATACTTTATTTTACCCACTTTTATAAACAAAACATTAAAATTGACAGTCGCGGGTTCGATTCCTGTACAGGGTTAACATGAAATATTTATTTACATGATATTTTAAAATTAATATTTCATGTGTTGATACCTTGGACTGGTACTGGAGCGTATGACCGATCATCCTACCTTCATGTAATAAAATTATCAATATACACTACACTTGGTGTATCGATACAGTGCCCTATGCACCATTGGGTGCGGATAAGGGAAAGTAGTAAGTAGTAGTATACTGTAGTAATATTATGAATTTTATCTACTTAGCTAACCGTGAACGTCATTATACACATGTACTGTCACAATATTCCACCGTGAAAAATATTCATGTGTTGTGTATATCTTGTAAAAATTCTGTTTAAATAATTTTGTCATCAGTCATCATAGCGGTGCACGTCGTGTATTGTCACTTTATAATATCCTACATCTACAGTGGCGGGCAAACAAACAGGGACGCTTGCACACTATTTCTTATCCTTGTAACAATGCTTCAACAGTAGTAGATTGAACAGAACTGCAAATGATTTATGGCCATTTAACCCCAGAAAATTATAGTCGAACCGCCTTGAACCCTTTAAATGGCGCTCCATACATACTTTTTGTTTTTTATATAAAAAAATATATAAACACACGCATAATCTGTTTTAATTATAAATAAATAAGATACGGTTAAAAAAAATATAGCAGAAATCAAAACACCTTTACACAACGGCAGCGAAAATATGAATAGCAAAAAGTTTCCCTATTTACTTGCTCGCAAACAACCTACTTAATTTTAGGTAAACGATCAAATAATTGTGGGTTATGACATACCCTATCCATTAATATTTTTGTTTTTTATTTTAAATAAAACGTTTTCTTAATAAACGTTTCGCTGTTGAGCTCCCTAATAAATCAAAAAAAATAAAAGATAGGTAAATTTATCTGCTGTATGATTCCGATTTAAATTATTTTGAAAAATGTAACTGTAAAAAATATTTGTTGCAGCATTGTTAAAAGGATTTGAAATAGTATGCTAGCGTCTCTGTTTGTTTGCCTGCCACTGTAGTTTGATTTGTTATTACACCTGAGAAAACGTCATAAAGTAACACTCCATGAAGTCGTTATGTTAGCAACCTTGCCGTACATGTATATGTTGACACTAAAATTAAAATATAGCCTTCGCCAGCCAAAGTAAGAAGCGCCGATTGTCTTTAGTATCAGGTGTCTTTTAAATTCCGAAATGAATTAGCCTGAATTGGAAATGAATCTACTATGATCTGGCGCATGGCGGCCTCCTCGCCTGAGGTGGGAAAACATAGTACTATTAGTAATTATGGAAGAACCAAATAATTACCAGTATCTTAACATAAAAGTTTGGAGAGGTGCTGGATGATGCAAGCTTGTCATGAGAAAAGTTTGGAGAGGTGCTGGATGATGCAAGCTTGTCATGAGAAAAGTTTGGAGAGGTGCTGGATGATGCAAGCTTGTCATGAGAAAAGTTTGGAGAGGTGCTGGATGATGCAAGCTTGTCATGAGAAAAGTTTGGAGAGGTGCTGGATGATGCAAGCTTGTCATGAGAAAAGTTTGGAGAGGTGCTGGATGATGCAAGCTTGTCATTGTCATGAGAAATGAGTTTGGAGAGGTGCTGGATGATGCAAGCTTGGCAAATTCACTGTGGTGTCATCTTTGATCTGAGCTTGTATCATTGGATAATTTCTAACAAAATAAGTTAACAAGTGAACTTGTGTAATCTCAATATTGTATTCGCTACTCAGCTCAGGTTTAAATTTAAAACGGAATATTATGTAAATGTTTGAATCTTAAAAATACCTATGCACGTTGTGCATTGTTTAATATTTCTATTCTCATAGTATGTACGCATATTTTAAAATTGAAATAAAACATACAGTACATTGATAAAAGTATTAAAAGAAAACCCCTGTAAACTGCGTACTATAATAGTAGGCATTACAAATAAGTAGCCACGTATCCATTTGATCGAAATATTAACCCACGCTGAAAATTATTACAAGTATGTAGACTATAAATGGATATAATCCAGAATCCAGCTTCAGTTCCTCTTTTTGACAACATCAACGTTTACAGTCCTAGTACAGTGCACCGCTCCTTAGCCTCAAGTATACAGTTTACGTTTTCCCTGGTGGCACGAGTCACGACTGCCTCCTTCCAGTGCTGGGCAGAGCGGAGTGCGGAGTGACTGGAACTGCTGACTGGCCGACTGTGACTGCTGTCTGAGCTGGAGCCGGAGCTATTGATTTTCGCAACACCCCATGGTAACCCACATTTCCCTCCGAGGGAGGAGAGCGAGATGGCGATAGAGAACCCCCTTCGTCCAGACATTGGCGCCAAAGTTTCCTTCGGTCACATTCACTTTTATGCGGCGTTGCCGTAATATTTACATAAACACGTACTGCGGCTTCTTTACCTTGACGCTTCATTTTCCGGAATGCATCAGTATTCAATGGCAACTGATAGACGGTATTTGGCTTCCGTATCTACTAAATACCTGTATTGGCGGCCTTATTTAACCAATATCAATCAATATCAATAGAAATAATTTGTATTTATAAACGTGAGGTGTAAGAATATAAAATATGAACCAAAATGTAGGTAGGTGCTAATTACATACGTACGTAAATAAATTACCCTTCAATAAAAAAAGAAAGGATAGAAAGAAAGTGTTTTTACTTTTTTAAATGGTTGACTGGAAGAAATGGTCAAAAGTCATAAGTCCGCATTTGGTCATGATTATTGTCAATGGTTAAGAGCACACAAGTCATATATTTGTTATACTTGATCATGCCATGTCTTTCTCTGCCTTCCTCGGCTTCTACAACCAGGCATACTTGCGCTACAACTTCTTTTAGCCGTTCTTTCATCACTCGTTCGCTTCACATAACCAAACCATCGTAAAAGGTCTTTCTTAATTTTGTTGATAAGACTTATCATTCTTTATATTATGTACACTGATAATTAATTTTCATATATCTGTCAACATATAGAAAACTTTATGTAGCTTATAATATTGTTAATAATAATTTGCTCATTTTTTTTGGATAGCTGTTGTTTTCTTAATAAAATAAAATAAATACTAATTATTAATGTTCAATCAACGTAATTCCTGCTGTGTTGCAAAATGTTATAACTATGCAGGGTTTAAAACCGTTTTAATAATGGTAACTATAATACACCTTCAAAATAAACCTAGTTACGTAAGGCTTAGAACTGTGACCAAGAATATCTAAGGTTTAGAAGCATTTAACATTACAAATGGCAGCGTTAAATCCCAGGAAAAATACGTACGTTTTCGGAGGTGATTCTAGAATAATATGTTTGTAGGTATTTCATTTATTAGTAAAATGTAGGCACAATGTAGTGTTCTACGATGTGACTATGATATTGTATAATATTATGTATATAGCCATTAATTTTTACCTCATGGATGCGTACCGATGAATGCTTTTAAATTCCAAGTTCTTGTTTATTCGTCCAATTGCTTTTATTAAAACAGAGTTCTAGTGTGGTACAGTAGAACTCAAGATACCAATACTGACAGTGAGTTGATACAGTAAAATGGCGTGTAAAATATAGTGTACCATGAGCAGTTTCAGTTCAGGCCCGCGTCCGCGGCACGAGGCACGACCACTCACCTGGAGGAAGTATCTACTTCTGCCTCACTATTGCTTGAAGCGTGTAATGTAACGATTCCTCCGGCGTGCGTGGTGTGGGCTGGTGGGAGGTAGTAGGTGGGCCGGGAGGGGGCGGGTCATTCAACCGGACGTGAGCCGTGACGCCCGAAATATCTACGTCATTCTCCTCTAGACATACTCAATGTTGATCATATCATCCGCATCCCCGTAAACCTTTAACGGTCTTAGTCATAAAACGTACCCATTTATTATCAATTTGTATCTTTTAATCTTCGCATTAAGAGCATGCCACACCACGTGACTCGCGGCCGCTTCCCATACAAACGTATTCCTCGATTATCTCGCTGGAATTTAAGATTAGAGCGATGATTTTTTCACACATTTTGGAAATCGACCAGATGCTTGTTTGCATCGTCTTATTTTCAAAATATTTTATTTGTTAAAGGAGATAAATAAATGATTAAAAAATAAGACGATACAGTCATGCATCTGGTCGACATCTAAAACGTGTGAAAATAACATTTCTCTAATGTTAAATTCCAGGGAGAAAATCGAGGAATACGTTCGTATGGGAAAGCGGCTGCGAGTCACGTGGTGTGGTATGTTCTTAATATTCGTCATTATTTTGCCGGTTGACCTTAAAATTAAAAACACAAATCATTGCGTAGGGTGTGTATTAATTACATTACGCATATAATATATCCTAATTCATGTATTCCCCTAATTCTTAAAAAATGAATTTTGACCTAGCGGAGGATTTTAATTATTGATTGTAAAAGTTGATTAGTGACTTAATGCATGTTCGTAAGTTGTTACAGCTATATTATGTATGTATAAAAATACATAGTATTCATATCAAATGTGATGGAATACCTACCTAAGTGGTATTTTATAGTACTTAAGGTTTAGGTCCTGGTTCCTTTCTAACGTTCTAACCATTGCTTAACACAGATTTCCCAAAATAAAAAAATATATATATTGGCTTCGCCCCGTGGCCCGTGGTACTCTGATTCCTGACAAG
This sequence comes from Micrasema minimum, assembly GCA_022494985.1. NCBI lineage: Eukaryota > Metazoa > Arthropoda > Insecta > Trichoptera > Brachycentridae > Micrasema > Micrasema minimum. The sequence goes on along the minus strand of JAGVSP010003267.1, from coordinate 3,025 downwards.
CCGACGTATGTGATTTCCCGCCATAATAACAACAACGATCCGATATTGTGTTTGTGCTAATGTCCGTGGTAATGGTAATGCGCTGCGTTGTGAAAAGAAACTAGTTTTTGTTCCGATGCCCACGTGAGTGAACCCCCCTCCCGCTGTACACTGTACAGTTATAATGGTTGTAATATAATAATATTATCTGCATGAAGCGGCGCGCTGGCGCTGGTTGTCGACTACCTTTGAGCCCGTCTAGTGCCTGATCCATCCATTACACCCGAACACACCAAAATCGCGAATCTTTCAAATATTTATATGATTGACATGATTTTTTGTCATGTAAAATTCCACATTACAAGGAGATAATATGAAGCTTGAAATTTGTCGCCTGTAAAACACCGGATAAATCTCATTGTTGTTATAATAATAGTTAGTATGCAGATTAAACACGAATGTAAATTGTCGTGGAACGGGACCAATGAAAACGGAAGTTAAATCGTAAGAACATAATATGAGAATAGTTTGTTTTGTGTATGCACACCTGAACGCTCGTGCAACTATTCTGACCTCGTTCTCAGCTGTACAGAGAACTGGTGTGCCTTGAGTAGGTACTCGTCTCTGTACTAAGCCCCCGCCCGCGCCCGCGCCCCACCCGCACCCTCGCAATACACTTCCTCTATCCTCTGCCCTCTGCCTACTCGGAGACTATTCTTTTTTTCGAGTGTCATCTCTTCAGAGCGTATCCACCTGCAAATAAATTAGGAAAAATAATAAAATAAAATTACTTACGAGCGACAAACAACATTGTTGTCAAAGATCTAATAGGCCATCTAGAGGTACAACTAGGCTTATGTGCATTTGCTTTGCTATAGTTATCCATTTTTAACGCGGTGATATGTCTGGGATAACCATTTATAAAACTAACGGTAAATGCATGCAGTATGGGTCATGGTGAAGAGCGGGCCTAAAGCCCATTATTAGAAATTGATCAGTTTATTTCTTGTTAAGAATCTTGCCCAGTTTATTGATCATTTTTTGAACAAGAAAATATTGTGTATTATTTTTGCTTTGGAACTTTTAATATAGAAACTGTCAATTTTTTACTGATGATGTGATAAATAATCTTGAATGAAAAATAATGTATCTATAGGTAAAAGTTCGTATGTTTTTCTCGATTATTTTTCCGTGTTTGTGGGCTTTGTGTTTCCGACGTTTCGGAGCACATTGCAGTGTCCATTGCTCAGCCCTGAAGATGGACAAACACGGCATGATAACTCAGTATGTGAGAAAAACATTATCTGTAATGTATAGGCGTTTATAAAGTTTTGTCTTATGTCTTATTTTTAGTTATTTTAAAATTTCATAAAGTTTTGAATATTTTATGCAATAAAGAAACGAATAATGATTTACCGACCAATGTTAAATATTTTGGGTCATAAAATTACGGGGAATAAAACAGAAAACAGAACAACTAATCTAATTTTAAACGGAAATCTTGTTTATTTTTGTGGAATTTTTTGAATCGTGTTTATCCTTAGTGGTTATTTCGGGAATTCAGTCTTGACCTGATATTCTTACTTCTATCTAAATTCGTATTCTTACTAAATTCTGTTAACACATTACAGATGCTATTCTCCATATGTATTTCTCAACAACTGTACTATGCCGAGGTTAAATATTACTGTAGTTTTTTTTTTGTATGTTTGAGAAATTTATGGAAACCTATTGTTGAACTCTGATTTGAAAATTATTAACACAGTTATTTTTTATTTTATTTTTATAACAGCTTCCACTCGTTTGCTAGTGAGTAGAAGTCTTTTCACAGATTTAGAAGTAAATAGGTTCATTGTGTGACCAGCATTAATAATCATTAAAAATCAGAAATCTTAACGTAATGAAATACAAGGTGATATACAGGGGTTCCCAAAAACCTTGATTAACCCTGAAATTGGTGATGGACCTAGTCATGAGCTATCATAGTAACTAAACTTGACCTCAGTTAAAGTTGCATAGATTTCGAGATATGAGCGATTTTTTTATATTAAAAAAAATTTCTACCATATGTTGGTTTTTTGAGTGCCTACACTAAAAACACTAATATTACTATAATTTTTTATACACAAATTTAAAAGGAGTTATTCGTTTAATAATAATGTTAACCGTTTTCAATAACATATCAGAATTTTACAGGGAAAAAAATTAAATTTGGTATTTGGGGTGTGATAAGTTTAAAAAAATCTACTTTGATCTGTTGTAATGTAAAAAAAATGCACTATATGAATCTTGACAATTATTTTAAAAGCTTGATACCACATGCGAGTACTTAACTTTTTCTATCCATAAGAAAGATTTTCTGTTTCGATGCAGAAAGAGCTCATTCCTATGAAAAGGTATACAAAATTTTTCTCAAATGTGTTTTTTTTTTTTTCTCGTTGAGTCACAATGCCAGTTTTTATTATGTTTCGTGTTACTTGGTTACTAGAGCTAACTGATGTAAATATAAAAATATTGAAAAACATGGATTACCAAGAAAACGTAATAAATAACGTAATGTGTGTAAAAACACAGTTGTAAAATATTAGTATTTTTTGCTTCGACACCCAAAATAACGATACAAAGGAGAGATTTAAAAAAATCGCTCATATCGCGAAAACCATGCGACTTTTACTGAGGTCATGTTTTGATTATGATAGCTCATGACTCTATCACCAGTTTCACGATTATCCATGGTTTTTGGACCCCCTATATATGTAGATATTGCCACTATCAAAATTTTACATTTCTGAAAGTGGGACGGAGGTTATCAAAATAGCATATTAGTTAAAATGTATCCCTATAAAATGAACGATATTATCAAACATATATAATATACTCGTATTATGTATATTTGAAGTGAAGATTATCATAGCTTATCACATTCATTACGACCTATTGAGATAGCAGTACACAATTCACTAATACATAGGTACTAACTTCTTATATTATCGCCAATGTGTTTCGCTGTTCACAATGATAACAGACAACTACTTTAAAGTTGCGA
>JAGVSP010003266.1:0-22280 GCA_022494985.1 Micrasema minimum | reverse complement strand
TAAATAAATTAATCAAGAAATTATGATAAGTCGTAGATCAAATATTTTATCAAGGGATTTAGTAAGTTTTTCTTAAAAAGACCTCTGTATTTTGGTTTTGGTTCCTATATTATAATCTAAAAAGAACCATTAAATCAGCTAAGCCAGTATATTGTGAGAGTGGGTCGAGTCCTGTTACTGGGTCTAGGTCAAGACGTTCATGTTTAGACGAATGTTTTAGCAGAGTGAAAGCTATTCTGTGGACAGTATTGCGTATTTGGAGTCACACAAACACACTGACATGTAATATACCATATACCATATGGACTACCTTCACTGAAAAAAATATGGCAATTTAAATAAGAGTTATAATTAAAGATTGAATGATGTTTAGTTTATTTTGGTATGAAAGTATAAAAGGCATATATTATAATGATTATAAAAGGTGCATATTCAGTTAATATTTTGACTAAGAGCAGTATTAATAGACAGTTTTATATGCTAGCACAAGCATAATTTTTCTTATATAAATTACTGGATAATTATTAAGAAACTCGTACAATATCACGTACGATACAATGATATTTACTTTTCAAACTAAAATAGGAAGTGTTGTTGCAAAAAAGTATACATTATTATGTTACGCAATCATGGATCTACCCATGTATTTATGTAATAAAACACCATAGTATCTTATAATTTATTTAAAAGATTAGGTACCCAACATTTAAATCCCAAATAAATAATATCAGAAATAAAAAATAAATTTAGGTAAAAATATGTTAATAAATTGTGCAACAATGGGTTTTTTATGGGTTTATTTGTACAACAAAAGTGTTGCATGTTTTTTAAAATGTTATCCAATAAAACTGATAAATTAATGAAAATAATCATTTCAATAAATTATTATGATATTATTCAAGGATTCTTAAAAATAAATACGTATAAAATGAAATGACAGAAATGTTTCTTAGTACTGGCACTTGCCGGTCAATGACATCATATTTACAGAAGTAATAAATATTTCGTATTATCAAATATTATGTCACGAAATTGATTAGATTTGAAGACAATCTTATCAAATACAGAATCGATGCACATTAAAAGTTTTAAACTCGGTTAACATGATAATAGTTTAATTGTAAGTCAGGAAATAAAATACCTATACCTAAAATGACATTCAGAAAATATTACAGATAGTAAAAAATATATTCTTCTTCACGGTTGCAAACTCGTGAGTACAGTGATAAAACTAGAAAAACAATTTTACATACAAAGTTTTAAGGTGCTTTACAATGTGAGATTTATTTGTTAAAGTGATTAAAAGAGAAAATTGCGTACGAAGTTGAATTTTTTTTCGATTTTTTTTTGCAAATTGTCATCAAATATCATTTATTTACTCAAATTAATACTATCCATAAAGAAAACAAAATTTTAAAACACGTTTTAATAAGAATTTGAGCAATTTTACTTAATCTGCCATAGGTAGTTATGAAAACTTTTTGAGAAGAAACTTTAAAAAAAAAATTCTAGCCCAGATTAAAAACTTATTTTACACAATCGTCTCCAAATCCGCTGTAGATTCACCAGTTTCCCGCTTGTACATCGAGTTTTGTTACACCCTGTATTATATATTGCCTTGAAATATAAATCTCAATTTATTGTACCCACATAGCTCTGTGTGTATAACATTAAAAATATAAATAAATAAAGTCTTAATAAATAAATAAAGTCTTAATAAACAAATAAAGTCTTAATAAATAAATAAAGTCTTAATAAATACATCGAAGATGCTGTGATCATTCCTCTGAATAAAGCTGCCAGCACGAGATGACTTTCGCCCGACTACGGCGACTTTCGCCTACAAGGTTTGCTGCTAGCCGGGGATCAGGCTGCGTCATGCGTCACCACGGTATGCCGTCAAACCTCACCATATCACACTATACGGGGGCGGGCTTCCTGTCATGGGATCGGCAATACATCTGCATATTATATAGAATTCACGCTTCATAAACAAATTTTGCACGTGTAGGTAATTAATTACCTGGTCAAATTGATTTTTTTCCTTTAAAAAGAAATCTACGCAATCTTGTATTGATAAATATTAAAATTTTTGCATAAGTTTTGTAGAATTTTAGCGGCTTGTGACGAAGCGGGGATTTAATCTTTTTAATTGGGCCACGACCCGCATCGCTTTTCAACAGATTTTTTCAATGTAGACCCTATACTTGTCCTTTAACTGTCATCTGCATTAATAACATGTTAATAAAAGTGCCAACGTGGTTTATTACATTTTATAGCTTAAGACTCATAGTTTTACCTTCATGTAATAAAATTATCAAGATACACCGCTACTGAAGTTCCAATGCAGTTCCCTATGCGTCATTAGTTGCAGATATGGAAAGTAGTAGTACGCATAATGTATAAACAAATTTATTTAAGATATTATTGATATCTCAACAGAGACAGAGAATCTCTGGAAACGAATGTGGGTTATCTAGGCGTTTACAGGGCTTATGACCTGTCGTTGGCTGGGTTAAGTGGCCACTTGATGTATTACAACATTCCCCATTCCGCCCATCATCTGACAACCATGTATGACAAATTTTTGAAACTTGTATATATGTTGAGTTTGTACAGAAGAATCCATACGCGAGTTGTGTTTTCGACAGATTTTAATATTTTAAATATTTTTTCCCTATAGTGACATCTGTTGAGAGAATAGATAAGCATTTTTTGGGCAATCTAACTTTATTGGTGTAGGTAAGGTTCATCCGAACTTGATTACTTACTAGAAGACGCCTGAAGATGTCTCTCCAATTTTTATTTGCTTTTTAATTTTACCAGTAAATATTTTTTAACAACATTTTGAAAGAATACAAATACTTGTAGACAAATTACTGGATTATCGAAAACACAACTCGCGTGTGGATTCTTCTGTACAAACTCAACATATATACAAGTTTCAAAAATTTGTCATACATGGTTGTCAGATGATGGGCGGAATGGGGAATGTTGTAATACATCAAGTGGCCACTTAACCCAGCCAATGACAGGTCATAAGCCCTGTAAACGCCTAGATAACCCACATTCGTTTCCAGAGATTCTCTGTCTCTGTTGAGATATCAATAATATCTGATATCAGCCCAGCATGGGTATAATCCAGTAATTTGTCTACAAGTATTTGTATTCTTTCAAAATGTTGTTAAAAAATTTATTTAAGTTCATCTCTGTATGATGTTTAGTATCAAAAATACAAAATTGATTTGAAATATTATTTTCTTTTGCATAATATGACCCTTATAATATTCGATTAAGAAACTTTGCGCATAGTTATTTTAAAATATTTAGTGGAAAGTGTATTTAGGTAAATTATATATTTTTTAAAACTATGAAGGCTTAGCGCATTCTCATTTTCAATGTCCACGTTAGCAGTAACTTATGCAATGAATTGCACTTCCATTTTTTTTGTTGACATATATAGCAAAATATGAGTTGTAGCCATTTCCTGTTGCTCGATCACAGATCACTATCGACGCGGTAAGGTAATGGTAAGAAATCGTTATCACGTCGGCGTCGTAACGATTTCTTACCATGTTTAACGTTTTCGCGATCACAATGGAACACGCGTTAAAAGTTATCGATCGGGATTATTAAACGAGCGCATCAAGTCACGAGCCATTTCCCGAGATATATCTTCTTCGCACATATCTTCTTTCAATCTTTCTCGAGTGCCGTATTGCATTTAGCCGGCGTTCGGCAAGCCAAATATTGAGAAAAGCAGTCGACATAATAAAAAATCCGACACGCGCGTTGATTTGACGTTTGACGTTTGGCCGCGATATTTATTATCATCTATGGTGCTCGGCAACGCTTGGCAATGCTCGGAAACGGCGAACGTGGTATGAACGTATGTTCATTGTGATCGGTCAAATGGTTAGCGTTAGCACGTGGTTAGCACGTTTTTAACTACGTCGATAGTTATCTGTAAATGAGCTCCTGGTATAATAATCACCCGCCGTGATGAACTGTAACACCGCGCTGCTAATTAGAAAGTTGATCTTTAATTTCAGTTTTTAAGATTCATTCTTGAGTAATATTGAATTCAATTTACATGACCCACACTACACTGAAATGAATTTTTTAGCTTTGAAATAGATATGTAAAACTGACGACTCCATAATATATGCTCGCTAAACAAAACAAAACACGCTTGTATGAAAAGTCAAAATGGTATTCTAATGATAAGATTAACAGGACTTGTAGATATGCCATAGAACCGTTGGAATTAGCCCACTCAGGCAAAGTCACTCTCCAAAGTAAAGTACACGTACATAAATGTACTTGTAAGTACCTATGTACACATAGTTCCTGTAATATGATATGCATTGAAGTTTTTTTTATAGAAATAAAATATTATACCTAATAAGAATAATATTTTTTTAATATCTCTACAGAGAAGAATATTGTCTGAATTCGATGAATTCTTTGAGTTGCAGTCATCTGCAGGCGATTACTAGTAATTATTTTAATTTTATAGAATCTTAATTACAATAATAAAGAAATTAGCTTAAAAAATACTTCAATGTCAATACATAGATGGCTATAAAATGGATACAAAATAAAAAAGAAAAATGAAATGAAATGGCATATCCAACTCAATGGTGAATGTATTTCGAACACACAGCATATAAGGAAAATCTAGCTAAAATATTAGCTGATGTGGATATTTGCTAATAAGCGAAACGGGGAATGTTGCAATGGCCACTTAACCCAGCTAATGACAGGTCATGCCCTGTAAATGCTTGAATATCTATAGATCCGTGTTGAAAGGCACTCTCTGTAGAGATATAAAAAAAATCGGTGTGCGTCGGACCACACGGTGGAAGTTATACTTCTTTGGCCATTCTCATACACCCACTCACGCACACAAACAGACAGGATATATAAATGAAATATAAGACATTTTTCAATATTATTCAATATATTTATATATTCAATATATTATACGTGACTTCATTTATTATATTATACACCTATATTATCATTATCAGTTATTTCTTCTATAATCATTCTTTCATCTTTAAGTCATGGAGAAAAACCGAAGCCATTGCAATAGCGTATTTTCTAAAAAGATAATTCGCTAAAATGACGCGTAAGAAGTAAATAAACAAAAGAAATGACAACTGTCAAAGTCAGACCAATACAAGCATCAGTGACTGTGGCGCCATTTTCTCTTAAGCGCCATTTTTCTCTTAAAAATCAGCGTGACGCGGTTTCTCGACCAACATCCCACCCCAAAGTGTCTAACGGGCGCAAAGAAGTATAACTTCAAAATATATTCGTACTCCCGTCATGGGATAAAATCCAGATTTGTGTGCAAGTATTTGGAAATACTTAAAATGTAAGAATAATAAAAATGAGAATGTACTATTATTGTTTAATCAATGCATTCGATTATAAGAGGAGTCGATAACATTATATGCCTACGCAATCATTTCTATTCGATTTACTTAGAACAAGCTACAACACAATAACATAAATACATTTGATTTATTATTTAGTCGGGCTTTTCTAGTGCTTACTTTTATTGTTATTCTATGCGTATACAAAATAACAAGTTTGAATTCCCAAATGTACAAACTGAATATGAAATCTGGATAATTTGAAAATGTTAACAAGCATTTTGAGATTTTTGAAGTTATACTTCTTTGCGCCCGTTAGACACTTTGGGGTGGGATGTTGGTCGAGAAACCGCGTCACGCTGATTTTTAAGAGAAAATGGCGCTTAAGAGAAAATGGCGCCACAGTCACTGATGCTTGTATCTGATACTTGTTTTGATACAAGTATCGATACTTTTATTGATACTGATATTGAAGCAAGAAAATGAGCAAGATGAAAGAATGATTATAGAAGAAATAACTGATAATGATAATATAGGTGTATAATATAATAATGAAGTCACGTATAATATATTGAATATAAATATATTGAAAAATGTCTTATATTTCATTTATATATCCTGTCTGTTTGTGTGCGTGAGTGGGTGTATGAGAATGGCCAAAGAAGTATAACTTCCACCGTGTGGTCCGACGCACACCGATTTTTTTTCATTCAATGAAGTTGGGTATCGTTTTCAATGTTGTTTTTGACGTTGGAATGTTAACAGTATTTTAAATAGAACCATTGTAGTTTCAATAATTTTTTGTAAATTATGTATATTTGTTTACTTCCGTATAAACAGAAAGGTTTTATTTTTAAATTTCTTGGCGTGATTTTTACGTTTTAGGTACTACATAACATGCATATGATTACGGCGTTAATAAATGACTTTAGTATAATTATTATGGTATCTACCTAGATACGTATTGCATAAAAGAATAATGTAATAATAACAGTATTTAAAAACAATAATATTATGTTATATTACCTTGGAAATATCATCAGATAGATACTTACTTCCTGCTGTAATGTGTATTTACCTACCTACTCATAGATACACCTATTTCCAGATTTCTAATTACCTTGGTATAATCCTAATTCTCAAACCTTAACACAATTCTTAGATTTATATCTAAAAATACACAAATAATATAAATACATGGTTTCAGCGGATAACTGTTTATTGAAAATCAATGAAAACTGTTTAAGAGAAAATGTGGTCACGTGGACAACTTCCTTTACAAACACAGTACATGACTTTCTCCCTAAAATTTAGCACAAGAACGCATATTTTTTCACAGGTTTTTTTCCTAAATTATTAAAATAAATAATACGATACAAATACGCTTCTGGCAAATCTGAAACGTTTGAAAAATCATTGCACAAGTGCCTCGCTCCTCTTAATCAACTTGAAGTTTTAACAATTTAGTTATGTGGTGGTGCGAAATCTATAAAAGTTTTTATGTAAGAGAATAAAGAATTATCTATTTAATATTAACCTTTTTTTTCAATTTCAAGTTTAATATCCTTACACGACGCTGATAAAATAATGGTCCTTAAAAGAGTACTTTGTCCTCTAGTGGTTACTCATTGACGCTTCCCTACCGTAGTAGTTCACTTACGTAATCCAGGATGTAATTGATTGCCATATAAATATATTCAGACGAAATGCTTACATAATATTATGTACCTACCTTACATGAATGAAGTATGTTATAAGTTTTTAACCCGAAATAAAAATTGTGATATTTACTCAAGAATCTATAAATGAGTCAACGTTTAGATTTCACACGGCAAATATTTAATATTTCTATTATGAAAAGCTTATGTTTATTATTTATTTATCTTCTAATGCAAGCAGCTAGAAACGTTGACTTAATGATGTCAAATAATGTAAAATATTTTGAATGCTTAATGTTTGGCCAGGCGTATTGACAATAAAAAAGTTCTGAACATGACGATATTAACTTTGTTGATGTTTTTAAACGAATTTAATAATTGAGAAATAGTTTGAGGATTTTCAATCGGTATAATTATGAATTCTTATGGGTTTTATGATATTTGTTTTTATACTGTCGGGAACTAAAAAATTGTAAAATTACAATTTTACATCTCAACAGAGACGAGAAGTTATGAAGGAAATATGGATAACTAGGCGTTTACACGGCTTACCTGTCATTGGCTGGGTTAAGTGGCCACTTGATGTATTACAACATTTCCCATTTCGCCTAGTATTTAATATCCATATCTGCCAATTATCAGAACTTGTATAAATACAGTGAAATGGCGCCACGCTTCACGGAGAAAATTTTGATGGGTAATGAGAGTAATGGGTAAATCCAGTTTTTGTCTACAAATGTTTGGACACACTCAAAATGTTGGTCATACTAAAATAGTTGTTAAGTTAAACAACCTTCGTTTTAAGTTGGTTTTATAAAGCTACATTGTAACTTGTAACCTCATCTCAGTCAAAAGTCTAGAGGTAAAAAATTGATTTTTATGTAATGGCCTTAAATGAGCACTATTGTACATAAAGTTATTGTTTGCCGATTGGTTCTGGATATGGTCAAAGGAATAAATTGATTTCCTCCTCTTTAAAAAATTAAATTATACTAATAAATAAAAAAACTACCTGTCATAATCATCAATCATCATGGCAAATTTCAATGAATTTTTTTACATTGAATAATTTGTTTCTATCGTCCATGTAAGTTAACTACAGAAACTCATTCATAATCCCATTCCCAGTTTCAGGATATCGTTTTCAGCAAATCGGTATTTAATTAAAGGTAGACTAAATTTTATAACATGAAATGTTTCCATCTCAGGATAGTTTAAATCATGTTGTACAAAAAAGCGAACGAATCGAGCATTGATAAATTAATCTAAGAGCCCCCGCAGACTAGAGACTTTCTATCGGGCGATAAGTCGGGTTGGGCTGCTAGCGCGCACACTGAATCAACAAAACAGTCGGGTTGGTGATGAGTGCGCAGACTAGAGAACAGTCGGCCAACTGGTCTCGAATGATTTTCCAGTTAATTAACGACTTTTGAAGAGAGCGGTGCTAATGAATGTTGGAACAATATTGTCAAGAAAAGTTATTATTGCTGCAATACTACGATGGAGAAAGATTAATAAGAGAAACCGAGAGTATTGGGTGTATCCCATCTACAGTGTTAGTTTATTGAATGGAAAATTTTACACAATGTATTCGAAATTACTGGAATACCCCAAAAAATTTTTCGCCTTTTATCGAATGAACATAACCAGCTTGACCGTCCCGCACCAAAGCTCGGAGTGAAATGAGCTATAGCTATCGCACGATTAAACGATCAAACGGCAAGTGTGCGCGCGTGGAAGAGCGCCATTCTGATTAAGCCATCGGCCGATAGTTTATCGATAGGATAGTTTAAAGGCAATCGAAAGGCTTATTAAACGTAGCAATCGGCCGATACCGGATCGTTGTAGTATGCGCACTTGCATACATCTTCAAACTGATTAAAAGCCCGACTAAATTATCGCCCGATAGAAAGTCTCTAGTCTGCGGGGGCTCTAAATGATAAATTCCGAACAATGGATCGTAATGAATGGATAGTTCCTATTTGACGTGACCTATGTACTATATATATTGCTTCATATACATTATGTACACCCAGTACGCAGATCCTCTGTTATATTTCAATGCCAGACTCTTTCGACTGATTCATTAGTGAAGCTTGGTAATGTATAATATGCAGGTAGCTAGGTAGGTACTTGTATAGTGCATTCAAATCGTTTATACTATTAGAGTTGCAATTATTTCAGACATGATGTAGGTACGAGTATCTTAATTTGTGGTTGGATTACGTAATAATTTAATGTCTCGTCTGCTTTTAGAAAAGACACATAAAAGTTATTTACATTCAAATAGATTTTAGGACACTTAAATACACACGTAATAGGATACTCATCATTTAAAGAGTGCAGAAGGAATAAATGTCCAAATCCTGATAATTCCTGATAATATGTATTGTCATATGATTACATACGAAATATACTCTTGGCCCAGATTTTTTAAAGGCCCTACTGACGGTCAATCGATTAGTTTTTTGATAATATATTAAACACACGTACTGAATGTTCTGCATGTAAGGTGGATGTGCTGTGTCGCATCAGGTCACTATCAACAGGTAGGTATTCTCTGGTCAGTATTTTGATATTTTTGTACACAAATTCATGGCATCACAAGGTTGATTTCTATACTTACTTACAAAATAACAATAAAATAGTTGCGTGCGAAGGCAAGTTCAATGTCATTCAGACTTGCACGTTTTATATAACGCTAGTTATAGATGCAAGTGTATTATTTTTATGATTAATAGTGAAGTGTGACTTAGTGAATGATATTTAAATGAAAATGAATATCGTGATGTCATGGTGCCCAGAACGTGCCTAATGGACCAGTAGAGCAACAATAACCGATAAAATATCAATTCTTTCATATTCATTGTAAATATAAATGTAAGCACTAAAATAAAAAAAAACGGTGATTAAAAGTTAAATTTATTTAACTGGTTAAAAAAACACAATGTTTTTTTAAAAAAAAATATCGTAAAATGTTAGCAAGAAAATAAAAAACATTAAAATAAAAATTATTTTACTAGTTGAAAGAAAGAGCAATGTTTACCAAATATATGTATTTTTACTAAATTTATTACTTATATTTAAAAAAATATATGATTTGGATTGGTCTGTAAATAAATAAAAAAATATATGTTGATGTTTTGATAATACTACTACTACTTTCCCTTATCCGCACCCAATGGTGCACAGGGAACTACATTGGTACACCAAGTGCAGTATATATTGATAATTTATTACATGAAGGTAATATGATCAGTCATACGCTTCAGTACCAGTCCAAGGTATCACACATGAAATATTAATATGAAAATCATATGTATATAAATATTTCATGAAAATCACATGTTCATAAAATAATGATAATATTGATAATATTGTTTACCAACTAATGTTTCATAAGTAAACGGAGAAAAAAATGTGCAGTGATGATTGGTGAAATAAATATGAAAAGTCTTGAGATACTAAGATGAAATACAAAAACACCAAAAATATGTTCAAGGATCTACACAGTATAGTTTTCGACAGTAAGCTAAAAAGTTGTGTTAAATAACAATTTTATCATTTGTGTATGAAGATGTATTTGATATAAAAAAAGTAAAATTAATTTGTACTAATTTAAATTAGTAAAAAAAATCTAATTTATCAAAACTTCTGCTTCTGTGAAAAGTAATAAAGATTGACTTTGAATTTGCCAGCTTTAGGAGGGGAACTCGAAAAATATATCGAGTAGTTATTTTATTCTATATAGTTTACGAAAACACCACAAATCTGTCACATTTATAGGTAACTAGGTATTACAAAAGTACAAAGTTCTCATCAGAAGGATTTTTTTTGGAAAAAAATATTTGTTAAAATTCATATTTTTCTCTTTAAATCTTCGCGTCCCGATTATATTATGTATTTACCACAACTCGACAATAATGGGAAAGTCTATTTAAAATATAATGAATACGAGCCTCAGAATGTTTTCATTCTTCTGTAATAGAAAAGCGAATCACATAAAAGCATTTTAATACATATTTATTAATTTGCAGCAATAAAAATAAATAATTTGTCAAAAATTGGGGAATAAAATCACCAATTCAGATCATTTCCAGAGCTCAATTACAAAAATTGTTACACTTCAACAATAGTAAATAAAAAAGCGATATTTAGGAATATTCCTGTTTTTACGATTTTTAAATCACATTTTCAAGGTGTACAAAATACATATTACCAGAGCGCGCGGATTCTTGTTTTGTAAAGTAAGGCTTCGTAAGGGAAGTGTTAACGATATATTTTTTTGCAGGTTGGGTGGCATCAACTCCATAACAAGAATGAAACCGGGATAAAGAGATATCCGATTCCAGATCGGAACAAACAAAACAAAACATAGCTTCTCTTCAATAAATTAAGAAGTAGATACACACGCTGCAAGATGAAGCTCGTCAAATCCTTTTTCAGGAGGATCACCAAAGATTTCAAGCAAAAAGAGCTGTTTCCATTGAAGATTTTATTTTTCGTTCATGCATCAAGTAAGCACATTTTATTATATAAATATTTGGTTAGTACAGTCCAATAAGGATGATTATTCCATAAGCTACGTTTACCTAAAACCCTCGTCTTTGAAATCGTTTTTCAGGAAACGCATTGCAGTGATTTTAACTCGCAGTTTACTGTACTTCTCCATTTTTACACTGTTACAAAATGTTGCATTACAGGCATTGGGTAATCATCAAGTTTGTTAAAAACTTGCTTCAAATGCATATTTTTATTTTAAAATATAACTTTTACCTTTGATTTAAATTTCTAATGATCAAACAACCCAGCCTTCTATAAGCTCTATGTAATCTCTCCGAAGTTGCTCTCCATGGTACTGGAAAGTTGACCTATGTATGGGAGATTGTAGAGCTAGCTTCAAAGCAATGTATTAGACATTTTTTCAATCTAAGATTGTGTTAAAATGTTCCTTGGAAGCGGCACTAAGCCCTATCGGATTTCTCCAGTTAATAATGATATAATGTAAAGAAAAAGTTTTTTTTTCTTCTTGATATTGGATTATTTTATCATAAAAATATGTATATAGGTATGGGGTTTTAGAACCGTCACTTCAGAGTTAAAATGTTGCGAACAATAACATCCGTGTAAAAACGTGCAAGGATCAATCCTTTATTGGCAAACTCTGACACTGGCGACCCCAACGTA
The DNA here is from genome assembly GCA_022494985.1 of Micrasema minimum. Lineage (NCBI taxonomy): Eukaryota > Metazoa > Arthropoda > Insecta > Trichoptera > Brachycentridae > Micrasema > Micrasema minimum. The sequence continues at coordinate 10,051 of JAGVSP010003266.1, read as the reverse complement.
AATAAGATAAACGGACCTAAATAAGTGGTCCCGTTTCAGCTCTGTTTGTGCTGTACCCCTACCTGACGCTCCACATGAGGGAGCTGGGCATCAACGTGGAAGAGACGGCCATCATGTCCGCGGTGACTCCCGTCGTGGCCATTATCATGCCCCCTTTGGCGGGAATGATAGCTGACAAGATAGGCAACTTCAAAGTAAGTGGAAAATTTATAAATTAACAACAAATTTTGAAAATATGGAACAAGAAAAGAGTGCTCGTGACACATTTTTCGTAATCTATTAAATATAAAGTTCAACATTTTGGGTGTGTTCAAACACTTGTACACAAATCAGGATTTATCCCAAGACGGGAGTAGGTATATATTTAATTTTATATCCCTACAGAGATGAGGTAGAATTTTTTCAAATTCAGGAATATTGATATTCGAGCGTTTACAGGGCTTATGACCTGTCATTGGCTGGGTTAAGTGGCCACTTTATGTACAAAATAATAAAATAACAAACAACAATATATACAAAACAAAAATGTTACCTGGTGTGGATATTCGCTAAATAAGCGGAATGGGGAATGTTGTAGTACATAAAGTGGCCACTCAACTCAGCCAATGACAGGTCATAAGCCCTGTAAACGCTCGAATATCAATATTCCTGAATTTGAAAAAATTCTACCTCATCTCTGTAGGGATAAAAAATAAAATAAATATAGAGTTATTTGGTAAGAACATAACAATTTTTTATACCAACGCACCCTTAAACTTATTCTACGATTTGTCAATTTCAAAACGTCAGCCAAGGCTTACATTGTTATCGCTTAACGCTTGGAAATTATTAAAAAGTACTATCAAAATTTAGTAGTCGGTGGTTGCAAGATTCTAAGTGCTTACTCAATTTTTGGTTGTGATAATCATTTTCAAAAATAAAGCTCATTTTAGGCTTAGTGACTTTATCAAGCAAAATATTATACTTTATTGGACAGCAACAAACCCACATGTGTGCGTCAAGAAACTCCATAGCATCCACACAAGTAACCTGGTGTGTGATTTATGAAAATCAAATTCGTATAAATATTTTATATATTGACCACCATCGGGAATTGAACCCGCGACCCCATGCATGGCAGATCAACGCGCTATTTATCCGTAGCGGCTATAAATCAATAAAAGAAGTACCTACTGAAAAATTTTTAGACTTAGATATTATTGATATCCCAACAGAGACAGAGAAACTCTGGAAACGAATGTGGGTTATCTAGGCGTTTACAGGGCTTATGACCTGTCATTGTTAAAAACAATGTCGAAAAACAAACTCAAATGTGGAAGCTTCTGTACAAATTCAATATATATAGTAGTTTCAAAAATTTGTCATATATGGTTGTCAGATGATGGGCGGAATGGGGCATGTTGTAGTACATCAAGTGGCCACTTAACCCAGCCGATGACAGGTCATAAGCCCTGTAAACGCCCAGATAACCCACATTCGTTTCCAGAGTTTCTCTGTTGGGATATCAATAATATCTGATATCAGCCCAGCATGGGTACAATCCAGTAATTTGTCTACAAGTATTTGTATACGTTCAAAATGTGTTAATTATTAGACTTTTTAGCTCTAAAAGTTTAAAAACTCTTTTGTTATGCTCACTATAAACATGTATCATCGTTTACAGGATTGATATTATGTGTGCGTAATAATAATTGAATTACATAAAGGTACATCAGTACCTACCTATATAATGATAAAATATTATCACCAACATTATATTTTGATAAACTCAGATTACATTATTATTACTTTACGAGTTTATTATGAGATTCTCTCAATGTGGTACAATAACAAATACAACAATGGTGTTTTTTTTTATAACGTACACATAAAGTTTTACACTATTGTTTACTAATTGGGTTCTTTCCGATTTTTTATTTTTTATTTTAAAAAAATTATTGAAAAATTACAATATCAAGGGAATTTTTTTAAAATTTTTACGATGTCATATGAATTTTTTAGCGCGGTTTGAAATAGCGCTTTTTCAAATCGCTCGCAAAATCCTCCATTTAGCGCGCATGCGGTGTGACGTCACAGCAATATAGGCGCTAGCTCCGGAATGAATTTCCCGCCTTTACGAGTGACTTTTAACGCCCGTAATTTCGTGTTTTTAAACATAAATTTATAAATGAAAACAAAATTTTTGATCATTGTGTTTTATATCGTTGGAATTGTAAAAAAATTCTTTATATATTTATAGCGTTTTCAAGGATATTCATGCTATCGGGAAGAACCCTATTTCCATTATCCGTACCCAATGGTGTATAGGAAACTGCATTGGCACACCAGCCGCGGTATTCTGTAACTAGTGACAGGACTTCTGCGCATACGAATTCAATACAAATTCATATGCGCAGAAGTCCTGTCACTAGATACGGAATCGCTCCGCAGGCAGGTGCAGTGTATCTTGATAATTTTATTATCTAAAGGCAAGATGATCAATGAAGGAAGCGCATTTGGCTATTCCTGCAGGGGATCAACATGAAATATTTATTTACATGTGATTTTCATATTAATATTTCATGTGTGATACCTTGCACTGGTACTGAAGCATCAAACTGATCATCCTACCTTCATGTAATAAAAATGATAAAGATAACCTGCACTTGGTGTACCAATGCAGTTTCCTAAGCACCTTTAGGTACGAAAAAGGAAAAAAATAGTATTATTTGTTTCTCTTCAAGAAATATAATTATTTTGATACAAAATCTAAATGGGTGGATAAGAAAAAAACCTTAAAAAAAATATTTTTTACAAAAAGTGTATAATATTATCAACTGATCTCTTCTGCTTCCCACCATTCAATGCTTTGAGTGCCTTTACACTAAAACGTCGTTAATGTATGGTCTAAGTATGCAGTGGATACTTTTGGAAGTTATGTATTATTATTTTTATTGTTTTAAACTTCATGTACAAATACTTCTGTTTAGTAATTACAAAGTTCTGGATATACGGCAGCTGTACATAAAAGAAGCATTAGTGCATTTTTGGAAGTCAGATGACAAACTAAGGTCACAACAAACAGTTGAAACTAGAACTGCTGTTGCTCGATCACAGATCACACCGACTCGGTAATAAGCGACGTGATAACGATTTCTTACCCATGGATGTTTAACGTTTTCGCGATCACAATGGAACACGCGTTAAAAGTTATCGATCGGGATTATTAACCGAGCGCTTCTAGTCGCGAGCCATTTCCTGACATATATCTTATTCGCACATATCTTCATTCAATCTTTCTCGAGTGCCGTATTGCATTTAGCCGGTTTTCGGCAAGCCAAATATTGAGAAAAGCAGTCGACATAATAAAAAATCCGACAAGCGCGATGATTTGACGTTTGACGTACGGCCGCGATAATTAGTGTGTATTCTATGGCCGCGATATCGCGTGCATCGTCTCCGCTCGGCTCAGATCGGCAATGTTCGGCTCGGCGATCGCGGTATTGAACGAATGTAATGACATCGGTCGGTGATCGGTCAAATCGTTAGCGTTAGCACGTGGTTAGCACGTTTTTAACTACGTCGATAGTTATCTGTGATTGAGCTACTGGATGTAATAATTATACTCGCCCTCTCACTAGATTGACGATGGCACAAAGGAATCACACATTTTTAGCCCCTAAATTTTTCAATATATTTCCAATAAACATAAAGACATCCAAAAATTTAAATACATTTAAGAGAAATAAACATGATTGGCTGATGCATGGGAGTAGGGAAGAGTTGGCAGATCTATTGAAAGTACAATCTTGATTAAGAGAAGCATTTTATGTGAAAATTTTAATGTTCAACTTATGTTTATGTATTTTTATGTCTATTGTTTACTTTTGTTCAGTTTATTGTTTTTCTTATTATTAATTTTTATTATATTTTGTTTCCCTGTCATTGAATTAATTTAATTTAGTTTTATTACTATTGTTATTGTTTAATTATTACTATGTTAAAATTTTTTAATAATATATACATGTACTATTTCAGTTCAACACGGGGTTAGACCTAAAGAACTGAAATATAAACATTCCGAACTGCAAAAATATTAATGTAATGAAACGATAAATAAATTACATACCGTAAGTGTACAAGGGCGGACGGGAAGAAAAATGACCGCCATTCTTTTTTTGTGTCACCCAAAACTGTAATAATTTATAAGCAAATGTGAATGTACATAATATAAAAAACTAATGTGAGGGATCACAAATTTGAAAAACACAATAGGCACGTTCGTTTTTTTTATAATAAAAATGACAAAACTTTTGATTTGTGTTCCCCAAAATTATAATCTCATTATTTTACCATTATTACCAGAAAATCCATTATTTGTTTTTTGCTTTATTTAGTGTTTTTTTAAACATATATAATTTCAAGAATAATAAGACAATTTAAAGTAGTTATTTGAAGTTGACAAATCACAATGTGTGCAAAAAACTTTTGGATCAAAGGTGTCGAACGGATACATGTAGGTAATTCTTTTTCTGTCAATTTATGTGAAGATCATTACTTCTGGTTAAAAAATATTTCTGTACATTATATAAAAACAACATAGAAAAGTTGTTCTATCGTGAGAAAATCCATTAAGTTCTAATCAATTTTGTTTTTTAAATTGTTAATTTTTCATAGAAAACATTAATTTTTGAAACTGTGAAACGGTATAGTATTAAGTTCATAATATTTGTTTTTACATACCTACAGGAAAGTTTCAATGATTGTAAGAATTAACAGTAAAACATTAATTAACCAGAAAAAAAGACACCGAAAACAAATACTTTTCTAGGTTGTTTTTATATAATGTACAGCAATACTTTTTAACAATAACCCTGACTCAGTAGGAATGAATTCCCACCCATTCGACCTTTACCCAGAGTTAAGATCCCGTTGTACGGATCACTAATTAATTGGGGAGGGTTGATTAGTAACGGATCAGAGCGATTATTAATGGGTTAGACTGGTTCTCTAATCCACCATGTCGATAGTCCGGAAGTCATGTCAAGAGCATTTACTGATCCAATTTAGTGAATCGCAGTGACATGGGATTGTCTTGATTATTCGCGATGCCTCTCAATTCACGGAAATTACGATTGTGTTTCACAAAATCGACACCATAATGGGCAGGATGCTATTCTGACGATGACGTCACTCTTTTGTCAAAGTGTTATAATAACTGCATCGGATATAGGTACATGTAGATATATACGTTTTACATACCATATTATTAGGTGCGCATCCATAAGAATAATGGTGGCTAACTGACACAATACAGAACGCGATGTGGAATGTTATATTTACAACAGCCAATATTGATTCACCTGATTCATGTTTCTCACACTAGACATTCCTCTACCGGTAGTACATGTCATCAGTTACAAGTTACAATTATTAGGTGCCTAGATTTCCACTTATTTGACCAAGTGAGGCTCTCATCCTTTCACAATCACAATCGTCTTTAAGGTGAAGGTTAGAGGGTCATTGGGGAAATAAATTAGTGGATGTTGATCTAACGCATTTTACACCATTTTTGCATCGGTTATCTTAGAAGTAGCTTTGCGTCAGAGCTGCGGGACGCAGCGCCTACCCGACTTGGGAGAATGCGTGGAGCTAGCCGCCGATCTCTTGGCTTGGAGGCGGATATGGAATAATTATGAGAATGATCTTAGAAGTGTAATACTATAACCAAATTATTTACACTACTATAACAGAGACCTTCCCACCCAGGGTGGCCCTGGCGCAGCCGCCCAGTACACCCGTGACTGTATTATTCCATCCCTTCCAGCTTCTGCTCTCCCTGTTCTCGACGCTGGGCGGGGGCGCCGCCCTCATGCTGCTGCTGGTGCCCGTGGGGCGGGTGACGGGTGACCTTCCCGCCCAGGGTGGACCTGGCGCTGTCCTGCCCCTCCAACACTCCGGTGGTGGCAGCCGCCCAGTACACCTGTGATCCTATCCACCCGTATGCTTTTGATGTTGATATGAGGTAAAAATACTGCTTTTTAGCGGTCATTTTAATAAGTTTTTTTTGAGTATTTTATTTTTATTAATTGATTTTGCCAGGCCGCCATGCCGATGTGTTTACATTTATTATTCTAGTAAGAATGGAAGATACCTATTTGAGTATTTTAATAATCAACCTACCTAATTACTACCTAAGTTAAAAATAATAATATCAGACAATATTGGTACATAAAGTTTGTATATGAACTAGGTTGGTGGACCAATTATTATTATCTTAGAAGATTGTTCACATCGTGCTAAAATTAACAACCAAAATGACATGTTACAATTATATGTATCATCATCATCATCCCCATACCATATCCGCTCCAGGCCAAGCAATCGGCCGCCAGCTCCCGTGCATCCTCCCAAGTGAAGTCCATGTCCCGCAGCTCTGACGCAAACTGCCGACGATTTGAAACGCGGACGACCAGGACACCGAGAACCTGATGCTTTGTAAAATAGACAAGCATGGTTAAGGCTCTCAGGAGGCATACGCAGTATATGTATGGATAATAATAAACAGTAATTAAATGTGTGATACCTTGGACTGGTACTGAAGCGTAAGACTGATCATCCTACCTTCGTGTAATAAAAGGATCAAGATACATTTCATTACACTTGGTGTAACAATGCAGTGTCCTATACACCATTGGTTGAGGATAAGGGAATGTAGTAGTAGTAATAGTAATTACAAACATCAAAACCTGTTAGATTTATAAAAATATATATTCTAAAGAACACAACAACGCTGGTAGTGATAGTTTTAGAAAAATATATTTACAATGCAGAAATTTCTATTGTGAATTAAAGAGATATTTTGCCGTAAAGTCGGTAGTATCTAATAAGTGCTTATCAAAAGAAGCTAAATTGGCAGTGCATAATGGAGTTCTGGTACCAACCTTTATGTATGGAAGCGAAGTATGGAGTTGGAAAAATAAGGATGGAAGTAGATTGAATGCAGTTGAAATGCGATCTTTTAGGCAAATGTGTGGTAAAACAATGTATGATAGTCGCACTAATGTTGAAATTAGAGCAGAATGTAAGGCTGAGATAAGCATTATCGACAAAATTAAGAAAGGTCTTTTACGTTGGTCCGGTCATGTAGAGCGAATGGATGATGAAAGAACGGCTAAAAAAATATATGATGCGACTGTGCCTGGATGTAGAAGTCGAGGAAGGCCGAGAAAGACAAGTAAAACAACTGCTTGAAAGTGGGTATGCAAGAAGTCGGAATAATCGACGTGCGTGCATGAGAAGATGTATGAATGTGGAGGAAGCAAAAGAAGTATGCCAGGACAGAAGGGTGTGGCGTTCTATCCTCTCTGCCTACCCCTTCGGTGAAATGGCGTGATGGTTAGTTAGTTAGTTAGAGATAAACGTAGGTATTTACAGGATTACTCGTTACTGAATTAAATTTGCCGTAATATTTTTGCTAATAAAGTAGTGACTGTACACGTAGGTATAATACGAGTAATAGGCCTTACGGTGACTAGGTTATGTGAACCATTACTTCACAACTAGGCTGTGAGAAAATTAATTACTTTTTACGATACTTGTACATATTATACTGCCTTTATTTTGCACACGAATATACTCCAGATTATATATAACGTTTAACCAAAAGACAATGTTATGTTTCCTTGGGAAAAACACGGGAGCTGGCGGCCAACATCTTGACTCCAAAGGCAACATGTGGAATCCACATTCTCTACATAGGGAGGGATAGCGGATATGGAATGATGATGATTACAATATGGCTTGCTTTACTGTTCAGTTTAATGTTAAAATAATGATTTTTGATTGTTGTTCATATAACTCTAATATTTATCTAAATTCAGAAATAGTATGAATGGTATCTAATCATAAAATCGCATAATGATCACATAAAGTATTGCTTGCAGATTAATGCAACAATAATGTTTTGTTACAATGAAGCAATTACTTTCATAAAAAAGTTATAAACGTTTTTAAAAAAGCGTCTCGTCATCGAAATGACATAACATCTGCGAGTATAACATGATGTATTGTATCTAGATTTATTTTTATGATAATCAAATCAAAGGATTGTAGAAACTTAATTTAAGTGTAATAGTATGTATTGACATATACCTACCTTATATTAAAATAAAATGAAAATTTACTTAGCACTGTTAAAATATATATTTTAAGTTGTTAATATAAATTATTTTTTAATATCTGCATAAGATTCTGACAAGTGTAAATTTCACAATATGCACTTTACTGTTGTTTTCCTTCAGTTATGTACACTTGAGTCATTCTTGGTCTAAGCTTGAGTCACTTGACATTTGACATGAGTTTATTTTGATATTGAAATTACGATTTTTTATTTTATACCTTTGTACAATTTAACTTCAAATTAGTATAGTTTATCTATATATAATACTAGCTGATACCCGTCGCGTTGCTGCCGCAGAAGAAACAGGTAATTCTAGAAATATCGATTGAAATTTGAAAGATTTATCTCGTTTCTTTGGGAATTAGTAATAGAAGGAATGCTTAGTACTTTCTTTCTGATGATAAATGCATTTATGAAAATTGAATAACTCGTATAATGTGTATACTCGTATGTATAAAGGTATTGTGACGTTATAATTAGGCGTCACAGTGCGAACACGCACTAGATAAGCACGGTGTATAAATTCGGGCGCAGTACTTTTTTTTCTATAACTTTAGGGACTGGCAACTGAGCCAGGGCCAACTCTTTTCTGCCTCGGACACCGAGCGGCGCGGGTGACTGCCGCGCCGTGTCATTTTACAAGTGCAGTTTTTTTATACATTGGAAAGGATTCATAAATTATGTAAGTACCTCACGAGTCCTATTTAAAACAGTAACCACAGAGATCTGCTAAGCATCGTACTCATTGCGACATTTTTCCACAGGAATCCTTTTTTTCTTTTTATTTATTATTTCCATTTTCATCTTTTATTTTTACTTTATTAAATATACACAACCTCCACCATTTTGAGAGTTCTTGTGATACAAAAGAACTTCTGCATATCATTTTATAATTTGAAGTCAATCCCATGAAAGATTGACGATGTTAGACCGCCACGAGGAATGTGAGGTTAGGATGATGTGGGAATATCGTGGAGTAAACTTGCCCTGAACGACGAGAAGATTCCCCCCCCAAACTGAAACGCTGTGGTGCTGGCATCCAGCACAACATATCCGATGATTCGCTGATGGACCCCCCGTTACAGCCGGATGAAAGGATGGCGTCAAAACCATGCGCCAGTTCAAGTCTACGGAAGTAGTCGGGAAAATTCAAGATTGTCATCGTGTTTTTACGAAAACGGTTGAAGTGATGTGTCGTCGCTCGCTTAGCCAGGGGTCAATCCATGTGATTATTTTCATGTGGGAAATCATCGTTTAGAATAATTTGTTAAAGCTTTCCATCCCTTCAGAATATTAAAATTTGCCCAGTACTGTTTATAGCCAGAAAATTGTAGAATGCGCCAAGACGCACTATTTATCTATTTAGTAGAAAATCATATAGTAAAACATCTTCTATGTTGAAATGGAATTTTTAGAGAAATTAAAATCAGTAAATATTCAAATTAACTTTATTCTTTGTTTCAACTAAATTAGGTGCTTAATTGTTTAAAAAAGAAATATTATTTAATACAGCCATCTTATCGATAGGATAAGACGTGGTTCTTTTGATTTGATTGTAAGGTGGAAATCTGCCGCATATTTTGTTGGTTTGCGTCTCAGGTGCCTGAACAGCACGGCGAAATAGTATACTTACCCTGATTATTATTTTTTATTAACTCTGTGTATATTTTATGAAATATATTGATTGTATTGTACATAAAGCAGTGTTTCACTCTGGTTCAACATCCCATCTTCAGGGTGCGAATGGATGACGTAATTCGAGACTTTGGGGATAAAGTCTCATATATATTATTTTTGGAGCATTTTGTTTTCTTTAGTCTACCGACTGAGATAGCAGGTGGATCGATGTATGGGTTGTGTGGAAGAGGGGCTCAAGTCAAATTCTGAGAG
>JAGVSP010003265.1:0-53879 GCA_022494985.1 Micrasema minimum | reverse complement strand
ATGGACAATGGGAGTAGGTTGTACACTTTACTCGAGTTATAGACAAGGCTTCTTTGGCCAAAGATAGTGTGGATTTTTGGAGGTTTATGAAGCTGCATAGTTGTGACTTCCTAGTTTTGTGTCTAATTTAAGGTATATCATTTGGTTCTGTAGAGTATTTTTTATATTAATATCACCTTTGCAAAGATCTGCTTGATGGACATAATCAAACTATTGGCAATAAGAAAATGATAAATACTCAATATTTCAGTTTCTTAGTAAATATATTTCAACTATAACATAACAACGAATAATTACAGCAAATTAACAAAAACATATAAAAAACAAATAACAAAAATAAACATTTATTACACATCATTAAAACAATAATAAATTATTACAAATCAGTTAAAATTAAAACATTTTTGAACTAGTCGACAATACATTTTTATATCATTTTTAATACGATCAAAGGCTTCGAACAAGAATTTCAGAGAAGTGACATTCCATACTTGAAAAATACTACCGTGTCTAGTTACCCACTACGTCATCATTAGACATCTACGTCACACGTCTCGTGCATTGTAAGAACTGGAGTCTTTAGACGGTGGAATTTGAAAATAAGCGATGTTATGAAATTAGCCCTAGTAAGCGTATACAGGGTGTAACAAAACTCGATGTACAAGCGGGAAACCAGTGAATCTACATAATATCGCACCCCGGCAATAAAAGAGAGACAACTCAAAATTTAGAAAAATAGAGGTTTTGTACTTTTTTGGTGGGTTTTTACCATCCCACTGTGATTCGAGTAGAACTAGCTAGGAAGACAAAAGTCATTTCAATATTTCCTAAAATAAGGGATGTCATATTGTAAACAACCCCTTATAAGTCATTATTCCAAGAATCATTAGTGCCAATTATTCCATGGTCGTGAGTCATCGGGGGACAAAGTGAAGGTTTCAGGCAAATGCATTTGCATGCATTAATTAGTATCGATTTTGTGTCACCTATGAAAACATCTTGTGCTTTACGTAGTGATTTTAGAAAAAAATAAAAAAATAGGTTCTATATTTGAAGGTAAGAAGTTTATTTATTCACAAAAAAATAATCGTTTACTATATTTAAACAGTGAAAAATGAAAAATGAGGAAAAAAAATTAAAATAAAACTTTATTTTTCAAATTTAAAGGCTTGTAACTAACGGCTACCAGAGATTACCAAATTTATTTACTATACATATTGAACCTACAATATTAAACTTTCAAATAATGTAAAAAACCTATTTGCTTTATTTTGCCTTTTTTTTATTTTAGTTTTTTTTCAGAACGTGTTTTTTTTTTTTTTTTTTTTTTTTTTGAGTTGCTGAATAAGAAAGCCTTACATGTTAAGTACAAGGCTTCGAGAATTCAGAGAGGTGTTTTGATTCTGTTGGTCGACACTTTTAATTATTCATTTTACTGTCCCTGGTTCAATGCCTTGATCTGTTTGGCCACCATTGTCATGAAGTTCATGAGTAATGGTGCGTGTTTGCTTTTCATAATTGAGGAAACATCTGTCATTGACAAGTTGCGCCTACTGCATTCACATTCAAGACTGTACCGTTGTAAGCTGAAAATCGGACAGTGAAAAAGCAGATGCTCAACACTTTGAGAAGAGCTGTCATCGCACAAGCAAAAATCGTCATCTCTTATTTTAAACCTCTTAAGATAACTTCTCATAACTCCGTGGCCAGTAAACATCTGCGTCAGCTCGAAGGATGTTTCATGATGATTACGGAAGAAAAAGCTGCATCGGCTAATGTGGGGAAGAACATTTTTGTAATTTTTCCAGTAGTAGAAGTGCTATATCGTTCTTCCCATTGCTGCTGGATCTTGTGTTTAATGCAACGCTTCGCAAAGCTTAAAGGAAAATCTGAGAAAAAAGGGGCAGTTCTCTTACAAGTTGCAGCTCGAGCCTTTTCATCAGCCTTTTCATTCCCCAAGATGCCAGCATGACCTCTGATCCAGCAAATTTGTAAGACTATTCCTCTTGTCTTCATAAGCTTCATTCTGTTCTGGATTTCCACGATAAGAGGATTTACAGAACGAGTGTCCATAATAGCTTCAACCCCAGAACGACAATCTGAAAATATATTAGCAAACTTCCACCTCTCAGGTGGTTTCTTTAATAACCATTCAAGGGCTTCTCTTATAGCGAGTAATTCGGCCTGGAAAACTGAGCACATATTATCTAGTTTAAACGTCCTGCCAGGTAGTTCTGTGTATCCTTCATAAGGTACAAAAGCAGCTCCGACCATACCATCTAAAAGACTGCCATCTGTAAATATTCTGATTTCATTAGGGATCGCTGGAGGCAAATTTTTGTCTATTCTTTCACTCGGGTGAGGTAGAGTAAAATATTCTATCGTCCCTTGGTATGTACGATCGTCGGGAATAATACTTAATTTACCAGATTTCTTTACAGTATAAATATATTTTTCGTTCTTGAACTTTGAGGTCCAGTGGGTGTGAAACCAGTTAAAGCTTGAGCGGAGATAAGAGATATAGTTCGGTATCCCCTACAGGATCTTATGGCAAATTGTCGTTGTAAGCTATCCAATTTTCTCTTGTTAAACTTCTTTTCGGCAGCAGTTGCCCATACGCTGGCCGCATATGTGACAAGAGGTTCAATGGCTCCATAATAAATCTGTCGCATCACCGCGGGAGAGCACCCCCATGTAGGTTTTGCTGCTCTTACAAGCATACCAGAGAGATTCGCCGCCTTATTACAGATGTTATCTACATGTAATGACCAATTCAGTTTCTTGTCTATGGTAACACCTAATATCTTGATTGAATCAACAAGAGCGAGTCTTATACCGTTCATAAATAAGGTTGGAGATGGTTCATTTCTTCTTTTGGTCATCAGCATAGCGTTTGTTTTTTCTTCTGAGAAGGTAAGTTTGACTTTTTTACCCCAGTCAGCTATGATTGAAAGTGCTTGATTTGTATGATCTTCAGCCTCAGACATGATCTGGGCAGTTACAGTTAGAAAGACATCATCTGCGAAAGCTTGAATACAGATTCCTTTCCCAAATTTTAATTGAAGGAGGTCGTCGAGTATTATATTCCAAAAGCTTGGGCCACAGGTTGACCCTTGGATACAGCCTTTCGTAGTCTTTTTACTTTTAGTCACATCTCCATGAGTAACTCTGACCTCTCTATTATGTAGATAGTTAATGAGTGGTTCTCGCGGTTCGTTCAGATTTCGCAGATTCTCGTTTTTTTAAAAATTATTATCATTCAAATATTTTTGTTACATAAATTGGTTCTAAGTCTTCGACTGCATAATAATTTACGAAAGGCACTGTTATTAGTCATATACTTATTAAATAAAATGATGTATGGTAATGAAGGTGTGGAAGGCAATGAAAAACTCCTGGAAGGTAATGAACTATGTAAGGAAGGCGATGAAAGTCAAGACAATTTTTAGATGGGTACGAATCGCGGATTCGTAATCCCAATAAAAACTCGTTTTATAAGTATAAACAGATCTTTTAATTTAAATTTAATACTAAAATAACATTCTTACGCAACCTATTAAAAATAATAACTAGATCGGAGATCAATTTTACTTAGATATCAAATTTGAAAATAACATGACCAAAATAACAAAATTTCGCTACTCGGCTGTTTACATCATCTTCAAAAAAGGCTTGTTTTATTAGTTTTTTTTGCTCTATTTTCCCTTTTTTGGACTACCGCTAGCTTTGTCCTAACAGTGAACGGTATTTTGGTTAAAATTTTGTATTTATCCAACCTCGCCTTATTTCGTAGGACACATTGGGCGAATGACCTTTTCTCTTTTTTTTTTTTTCAATGTCTTGTATTTTGAATTGAATTCCCTAGAAAGGGTTGCGTCAAATAACAATTTTTTTCTTCACATCTTCGACTCTATCATTTTTTATGTCTTTTATCAAGGTACTAACATTTTTTTCTAAAGTGTCTTGTAATGTGTTTTTATTTAGCTTTTCCTGCAGTTGTTTTGTCCTTTTACTTAAAATTAATGTATTTTTCATTCTTCAATTGATGTATTTTGGCTTGAAGTCCATTTATTATTATATTTGCTATGTATCGGAATTTACGCACAGAAGACGATGTTGCTTTACTTTTATGTCCAGTTGTCAATTTTTTTTCCTAAATGGGATTAAGTTCGCTTTGAGGTACTAGAGGATCAGTCTCTAAAATGATTTGGTTAGTTTCTGGAACATTCTCTGAATCTTTTTTTTTTCAGGAAGTGAGCTTTCAATTATGATTTTCTCAAATTCTTTCTTCTTCTCTTTCTTTTTCAAATAATTTAGAGAATTTTTCCATTATCTTTTTCTTGTTCTCGTTGAGCTCTTGCATTCATCTCCTTGATGCTGCAAATGGTTTTTTTCTCTTTTTTCATCAGGTACCTATCTCATTTTATTTTTCTCTTCTTGAATTTCGTAACGCTGTGGATTGTTTTATTTTAACATTATAATTATTATTATAAGCCTGAACATATTTGATTACTAAGAGATAGATTTATCCCCATGGAAATTAAAATAGGTTATTTTTTATCTCTGAAAATTTACTAATATTCCAAGTTCCCTAAATTTAAACCGAATTCTGTTGCCACGCTAATGAAGTTGCGGAAAGCTTAAAGGTTTCAGGGTTAGAAGCATTTATTAAGCTAAACAGTTTGCTAGTTAAAACAGATAAGTGCCAAACATAACGAAGGTCTCCGTCTCCGATGAAATGGATTTTGATTGATATTCAGTTTTAAATCAAGTAATTAAGAAACAAATAGTTTTTTACGGCATATCTGTTCAACGATACTGAAAGACGGTTTCAACAGATAGCAATGTGTTCTTAAATGCCTTGATTTAACATTGAATACGAATCAAAATTCATTACTTTACGGGGGCAGAATTTGGTTTCGTGTAGCGGCTGCATAACTCATACTAATAACTATATGTTTTTGACCAAATTGCCTATATATGTATTCATACATTTTGGAGCATACACACATTGAGCATATGGATTACACAAAGTCAAGTTCACGTCCTGTAGTTCCAACGTAAACTGCCGAGGGATTGTCAACAGCTGATGTCCTGGACATGTAGAAACTAATAATTCTCGTTTTTTTAAGTTGTTCAAATGAATCATATCTTAAGTAATAAAAAAACATAGTTCTAAAAAGCTTATAAAAAAGTTTATAAAAAGCGTACGTCTTACGTACAAAACAAACACAACACCAGACTTAATATAAATTCATTCCTCTCCAAATATTTTCATTACTATCCAGTATAATTTTTGGTAGGATGGACGGCAATGAATTGGAAAGTAATGAAGATATTGCATTTAATTCTAAATTACCCAAGTTATATAACGTATATAAAGTTTAGGAAGTATTTCCTAGAACAAGCTTTTGAAATGGATACTAACTAGATATTTAACATGGATAAAAAATAATTACTTACCTTGAAAAACACACTGGAAGGTGATGAAATTTAATGTGGACAAAATAATTTCATGCAACAAGAACGTAAAATAATTTATGTTGCAGCGACACACGTCCTTCCACACAAAGACGTGGCGATAGACCAGCACGTGAGACACTCGTGAAATATGTTACAGTTCATCTCGGAACAAAGGTGGACTCATTTTATCTGTTTTCGTTATCTCGGATGAGAATGAAGTTTTTCGTTGGACAAAACTTTAATTTGGATTCTCTCTATGATGCAACCATTTTAAAAATGAATAAAAAATTATATCATACACCTTATTTTTGTTCTTCTTTCAAAGTAACTACTAAAATTTGTGTTTTTTTCAAAGATGAGTTTAGTAAACAGTCATCCAATTCACTGATTAACTTTTAGAAACGGAGAAAAATGAAATTACGACAGGTTTTTTCTTTGCTGCTTGCTTATTTTCTGCATGATTCCTTAGGTACTTGATGGCATATATGCTCCATTTGGTCCTTTTTATTTTGATGGAAGAAAAAATTGAAAAAACATTTAAAAAATATTAAATAGGTCCCTGGAAGAGCGATTTGAACGAAAGATGAGAACGACTCTAATAACCAGTTTCAGTAGATTTTTTGGACATTTTTTCCTTCGCAGTTGATAAACTAAAAAGGGCCACCAAGCGTGGTCAAAAGCCACGAATATCCAGTGAAACTACTATAACAATTTGATGAGTATCTCTTCCTTTGGCGATGGAGCTGACAGCAGCATTTAAAGCATCTTCGGTAGACTTTTTGGGGAGTGAACCCATACTGGTTCGTGCTAAGTTCTTTATTAATATGCCAAGATATTCTTTCGATCATCAGTTTTTCTAGGACTTTTCCAAAGACAGGGATGAGACCAATGGGTCTGTAAGACTTGACATCATCTTTCTCCACTTTGCCAGGTTTTTGAATGACAATCACATTGGAGCACTTCCAAGGTGTAGGAAAACAATGTAAGCGTAAGCATGCATTATACATTTCTACCCTCCGGCCCGGCTTTCGACACGGAAGCGTTTCCAGGATGGACGATTGAAAGTTTTCGCCACAAGTCCTAGTCTTTCTGAATTGAAGATCATAGTGCCAGGTTCCAGGCTCCACGGCCGCGTCCCGTGCCCTGCCGTCACGCAGAAGTCCCAAGGTAGCTATAGAAGTCTTTAAGTCGCATATAGCGACAACTTCGCACGAGACCAGTCCAGCACAGCCATGGTCGGAGCTAACCTGTTTCCCCTCAAAGCCGCGCTAAGCGGCGATTCATAATTATAACCGCATCAAGACACTGGGTTTAATACCGTGTCAGTCCATTCAACGACGCTGCGATATGTGAATATATCCAAGACCGGACATCGGTTTTACATCGTGTCAGCTCCATTCCCCGCTAGCCACGGAAGCAGCCGTCTTCACCTCCTGATTTCGTGAGCTGGCCTTAGCCTACGGACAGCTATAACCTTCCCCCCCGCAACGCGGACTCCCTCCAGTAGACCCTGGGGAGTCCACGTGTTCACCACCGCTTGGGAGACACCTTTACAATGATCTAATCTTAAGTTTTAATTTTAATAACTCTGTGTAGGAAGGCCTTCAACACTATCCTAGTTTTACAATTGAACTGTTATGTTTATATGTATTTCTTGCGCGTTAGGATGTACCTTTTCAATTATCTTATAGGATGTACCTTTTCAATTATCTTATAGGATGTACCCCTTTCCTAATAAACATAAATTGTCCACACATAAATAGTTCGCATTTTCCCGCCACCTGAGATTGAATGAGAGAGGGTCGAGAGTCCAAATACACGTAAGAAAAAGGTGTCGAATCTCCACGGAGGAAGGCCCTGAGCTAGCACTACGGAAGCTCTCCGGGTATGGGTAAATCCATTATATTACAATATATCTGATGTAAAGTGGTCATTTCCCGGTGCCTTTTTTGTGCTGATGCTTTTCAATACGGCTATTATCTCCTGTATTGTAAATATGGGGTCGTTTGGAACATTTGAAGGGAGTTTAGATTCTATTCTTATGTCAAGATGCAATGAGGATTCAGAGGTTAAAATCGTCATCCGGAAAAAAATGATCTAGTAGACCTTTTGCCGAATCTTCCGAAGAATTAAAGACTGTTGATCCATTTTTGAGGGTCATTGGTGGTGCCTTATTGTTATTTTTTGCCAATATTCTATAGACAGTTGACCAGGCGGTTTCTTTATTCTGTATGGAAAAGTAATTTTTCCATGATTCTAATTTGGCTTCGTGTATGGCTTTTTGTAACTATCTTTTGCTTCTAGAAATGCTGGAAGGGTTATAGTCTCACGTCTCTGCAGTCCAGAATTCCGAAGTTTGTGTTTGGCTCTTGTAACCATTTTCTTTAGTCTTGTTAGTTCAGCAGACCACCAAGGGCAAGGTTTTCGGTTGCAAGATTTTTTCGGTAGCAAAGTTGCTTTGCATGCTTCGGTGAGTGCTTGATTAAAATTTTCAATATTTTTTTCAAGATCTTGAGGATTAGATGTATCCTGAAAATTTGTTGAATTCACTTTGAAATCAAAAAACCCTTTTTCCGCTCTCTGTTTAAATAAATTCCAGTCTGCATTTTTTGTATGATACATGTGAGTACTTGACCGTACATGTTGTGTTTTGTCCATGTTGATAGCAAAGGTAAAAGGTTGATAGCAAAGGTTCAGAACGTGTTTACACTATAAAAAAAGTGGACTTTTTCGATGAGTGGGTAAAACATGTAAAATATGACAGAAATACAAAACTATTTTTTATGCTGTCATCAAAATTTAATATTAGCAATGTTGTTGATGAGTCCATAAAAAAAATTAAATTGAAAATAGCGAGTATATCGCAAAAGTTTGACGAAAAATGGAAAACATGCCATAGTAAAAGGGAAAGGTTTTTAAAAAACAACGAGAGCTGGTTGAACGGCGAGGACTTTCAGTTTTGCGTTCATTTTAACGCTTCGGAGGCTTCCACATCATCACAACCACCATTTGACGCCGATCGGCCAGTTGGAAGACCCAGGAAGGACTTCGAAGAATCACAATTGAAGTAAAAAAAAAAAGGAAAATCAAAGACCTGGTGAAATCGCGAAGTGTTAGTGAATTGGCAACAGCAGTGGAACTGGCAGTTCGTTTGTTACATATTAATTTTGTAAATTGTAAGTTGTTTGAATTTTTATCCCAAACATCCCAATTTTTTAAATGTAGAATTGTTTAAATATTGTAATACCTACTTATAAGATAAGACTTTTTTACTGTAATCTGTATGTATTACTTATTATTTGTAGTAATGATTTTTGAATAAATATTTTCTACAAAATATCTGTCAATAATTATTTGAATAGACCTTGTCACCCGTTTAAAATAATCAGAGATCATGACTATTTCTAGCAGTTTTAAGCTTTCTTGTTATTTCTCGTATGGGTTAAGGATATGTAACCAATAAATGTTAAGAATAAAATGTGAGTGTTTTAATTATTTAATAATTTGGCTATTATTAATATGCAGAAATACATGTAAAAGTATATAAAAGTTTTATATTATAGTTTTTAAAAATCTTGGAAATACCTAAAAAAAAGATGCAGGTATATGGGGATTAAAAAAATTGTTACGATTTTTAAATATATTTTTTAATGCAATAATGTACATTATGTAGTACTAATTAATAAAAATATAAATCAATTTAATGCAATTTCATACCTGTATAAATTAATAAAATATGTTTAACGTAAAAAATAAATTATTTTTTCCAAATATCCCTAAAATCTGGGTTAAATCGAATCTGATTTTTTTTTATTGTTTTTTTTTAATAAAATAAAATATTTTTATGTAGAAAAAAACATCTAAAATAATTTTGTCCTCCTAGCTTGTTCTACTCGAAACACTGTGCATCCGCACGAAATCACTTAAACAGAAATAAAAAAGCTCTTAAACCTTTAAGACAGATTGATGTCGTAGAAATTACAACCAAAAAAATTGTGAAAAAATTAAGAAACAAAAAAGTTTGTGTTTTTTAGCCATTTCCCAAAAGATTTTGTTTTTAGAGTTGACTCTCTTTTGTTCCCGGGGTGCGATATTTGGAGTCGATTTTGTAGAATAAATATTTTGATTTGACGCTTAGTTTTGGAGAAAATTGAGTACGAAGTTTTTTTGCAAATTGTTATCAAATATCATGTATTTAGTCAAATTAATACTATCCATAAAGAAAACAAAATTAAAAAACGCGTTTTAATAAGAATTTGAGCAATTTTACTTAATCTGCCATACTTATGAAAACTTTTGTGAGAAGAAAAAAAAAATTTTTTCAAGCTAAGATTGCAAAGTCATTATTATTTATTATGGATAATTTACATAGCGCCGTTTTCGTATAAAATATACCTCAAGGGCGCTTCAAATATTGATTTAAAAGTGAGTGAAAACTCAATTTCTGAGTAGAAAATACCCATTATCAAAATTAATCAAAAGATTAAGAGAACATATAGGTCTTAAGTCATCACTTCACTCTCACAGTTGCGCACTTCTGGTGGGAGAGCATTCCAAGCCACAGGGCCCGCAACCGCAAAAGCACGCTCTCCAAATTTTACACAATCACAGTCAAATTACACAATCGTCTTCAAATATGATGTAGAGTAACTAGAATCACTTGTCGAACTTTGTTACACCTGTAATTTTTAGAAAATTTGTACGGATTTTCTACAGAATTCTTGTTGGAAAATTAAGGGAAATATAATTTTTTCTAGATATAAGGATTTAATTTATACTAAGCATGTGTATAACAATTTTGTATTTTGAAAAAAAAGTTACAGAATTATTGCGGGATCGATTCCCGCCGGGGCTCAACATGAAATATTTATTTACATGTGATTTTCGTGCTAATATTTCATGTGTGATACCTTGGACTGGTACTGAAGCATTAGACTGTCCCCTAACCTTCATGAAATAAAATGTACCAATGTAGTGCCCTATGCACCACTGGGTGCGGATAAGGGAAAGTAGTAGTACTTACACTATATTATATGTTTGTGGCAATTAATGGACTAGATTTGTTAAAGTTGATTAGTAAATAAATTTAAAAAATAAAAAAAAATTGTACCGAAAGGAAAAAGAAAAAGTAGATGATGGATTTTCTAGCGAGTCAGGGCATGTGTTTGAGTAAAAATCTTATACTAAATATTTTATACTGTTTTGTGGTCATTTTGTAAAATGCTATCTTTGGATGAACACGCGAATTATTCATGAAATATAAAATTGCATTTTTTTTTTCCAAAAAAAATTTTGAAAAAAATTTATCCCGTAGTACATTAAAGCCCCAACCTTATTACAGAAGTGTGCCGACTGTACCAGCCTAGCGGAAAGTCCAATTTACAGTGATTGAGATATCAGTAACTCTACCCGCATTTTTTATTAGTAACATCTACCTCCCTTGTTGAGCCCCTACCAACATACTTACAGCCCGTACTGGTCAGTGACGCTACCCTCTTGATGGTCTCGTGAGAAGCTCGCCGACTCCACAGTCCGACTAACAGCGCTAGGGATTGTGATTAGTGACAACTACCTCCCACCAGGCCCTTTTTGATGGTCTCGTGAGCAGCTCGCCGATCTCCACAGTCCGACGCGTAGGGATATCGGTAGCTCTACCCGGTTATCTGTGATTAGTGACAACTACCTCCCGCTGGGCCCCGAGTCGAGCCGCTACCACCGCACGTACAGCCGGTACTGGTCGGTGACCGCCACCCGCTTGATGGTCTCGTAGCCGAGGATGATGCTGAAGGAGAAGCTGGCCGACTGGACCAGCCGAGCGGAGAGACCCTTGGCCAGCAGTCCCCGCAGCCCTTCTTCCCTCCACAGCCCGGAGAAGGCGACCCGCATCGAGTCTAGCCGCTGGACCTGTAAACTTTACACTATAAAGGACCAAATATTACAACTGCCAATTTAGCTATGGACTAGGATTCACTGGTCTCCCGCTCGTATAGTTGTCGACACATAAGAAAGCCAATACTAACACATCATCAAATAAAGCAATGAGAATAATTCTGAAGCGTAACAGATATTCAAAAATTAAGAAAATGTTGAAAGATCTTAGTATGATATCGGGAAAGAAAAGATTGATTTAAATACAATGGTGTTTACTTATAAAATGCTAAATGGTTTATTACCAGATTATTTTATGACAAAGGTTCAGTTTAACCGCAACACCCATAAGTATTTAGGTGGGCACCTGGCTGGTGGCCTAATTGTGTAGTACAGAGTTATGTGGTGCACAGAGAGAGAAAGTAAAAACAGGTACTTACGTTTTATACAAAGGTTTATTCACTAAAAACTAAACTACTGAAGCTAACACTCAGAAACAATGATTCTATGAACTAGTTAGGCAAATTCAATAATGATTTTAAAGTTGGATGGATTCTTATAAATTGGCGGGGATTACGTGCCTTAACGACGCGTTCGATGGCGAAGGAATCAGAAAGTATTCTCAAAGCAAGTTTGGCAAATTCGTACGTTTCTGACCAGGCGGTCGGCGATTGTCGGCTCGTGACGTCATTGTCGCCCGCCACATATGGATCAAATATTTGCATTACGCGATACAACGGAAATGTTTTTGGCGAAAAACCAAAAGCTTTTTTGCACTTTTGTCAATCTGCAAAAATTATTTGATCGAGTCGATAGCTAGGGAAAGGCTGTGGATGGTTTTGTCGGAGTATGGAGTGAGCAGCAACCTGATCCGCGCTATTGCATCCTTTTATAAGGATAGTGCGGCGTGTGCAGGATAAATGGGACATAAACATCGTGGTTTGACATCCCCAAAGGAGTCCAACAGGGATGTGTGATGTCACCATGGTTGTTCAACTTATACATTGATAAAAGCATGAAATAATTGAAAAGTATGTGTGTGGGAGCGAAAATGAGAGGTTTGATTGTCAGTTGCCTTCTGTACGCTGATGACGCAGTGCTTCTTGCTGATAGCGAAGGGGAGCTGCAGTCCTTGGTCACAAAAGTTTACGATGTATGCAAGGAGAGTGATTTGTTAATGAATGTGGAAAAGTCAAATGTGATGGTTTTTGGAAAAAATTCAAATATGACTGTAGGTAAGATTAAAATAAATAGAGACAGATTAAAACAGGTTGAAAATTTGTAAATTTGGGAAGTATGTTTACAAAAGACGGAAATGTGGATAAGGACATTGAGAGAAGCAAACAGAGTTAATGGTGCCTTAAAATCCATAGTGGCAAATAAGAACTTATCGAAAGAAGCAAAATTGGCAGTACACAACGGAGTTCTGGTACCAACCGTTATGTATGGTAGTGAAGCGTGGTGTTGGAAAAAGAAAGATGAAAGTAGAATGAATACTTTTGAATCTATCAGGCGAATGTGTGGTAAGATTATGTATGATAGGTGTACAAATTTAATGTCGAATTTAGGATAGAGTGCAAGGCTAAGATAAACAACAAAATTAAGAAAGGGCTTTAACGATGGTTTGGGTCATGTGAAGCGAATGTGTGATGAAAGAACGGCTAAAAGAAGTTTAAGTGCTAGTGTGCCTGGATGTTGAATCCAAGGAAGGCCGAAAAAAACATGGCATGACCAAGTACGACAAGAACTTGAAAGTGGACATGTGAAAAGTCGGAAAAATCGGCGTATGTGCATGAGAAGATGTATGAATGTAGAGGAAGCAAAGGAAGTATGTAAGGACAGAGTGGTATGGCGCTCTATGTTAGTTTGTTGGTTCTGTATTTTGAATAAACTGAGGAAAGTAGGTACCTACCAAGTTTAGTGAGTAGGTACTTACTCAACAAGCCGTAATGTAAATGACAAGGTGGCAACACTGTCTATACCACATTTCGCAAGATGGCTGCAACAGTTTGACGTTTGTTAGTGAGCAGTTCTCTCTATATGTAAGTCAAAATGTTATGTAAATTGCGTATATCTGTAATAATATTGCGAAGATTTGCATTTCGCATGAATAAAATCGTTCAAAAATCATTATTTTCGTCAGAAATTACTGTTGTCGCCATATAAGGGCCCGCTCATTAGCGGATTGTATACTAGTGATGTGCATACTAGTGATGTGCGGATTGTATACTAGTGATGTGATTGTTCTAATAATCGGATACCTGTCACTGATAAATAATAACATAAATATCCGAATCGGATAGTTAGTTGTTTCATTATTTCTATTTTCATTTTTCTCCGCCAT
Organism: Micrasema minimum; assembly: GCA_022494985.1. Classification (NCBI taxonomy): domain Eukaryota; kingdom Metazoa; phylum Arthropoda; class Insecta; order Trichoptera; family Brachycentridae; genus Micrasema; species Micrasema minimum. The sequence continues at coordinate 40,204 of JAGVSP010003265.1, read as the reverse complement.
CCACAACGGAACAAATGTTTATTAAAATACCGTACTGGCCATTTTACACTGAAAATTATATTTAGTAATTATTGGTCATCCTGAGAGAACCGCACAATTTGTACTATGATTTTTATTTCAGTTTGAATCTTACATGTACAAATATTTAATCTAACTATTATTACTTATATAATAATAATTAATAATAAAATAAACATTTTAAGGCTCTAATATTAATATTTTACTACAGAGGTGCCTTCTAATTTAATTTATTCCGTTAACTTCTTTGCAGTATTAATAAAACCAAGCGATTGTAATAATTATTATGTTATTAACTGAATCGAGTAGGTACGTCGCCACATAGAGGTTTTTGATCAATCTAGCCGGCCAAAATTATTTCTTTAGTTATTATTATTCTTAGTGAGATTTTCTATTGTTTTATTATGTAAAAAGTACTTTAGGATGCATAGCGTCAGAGCTATGGGACGCGGACCTGACTTAGGAAGATATTTTTGTTAGTGCATCTAATTATTTCATATTTCCGCTTTGAAAGGTCAGCATCAACAAACATTGAAAGTGCTTGTAATGGTGTGAGTTGTTTTTTAGTATCCTGCAGAGACTTGCGGTATGCTTTTTTGTATTTCGTTGCTCGTTTTGGAGACTTTGTTATTCTATTTTATTCTATTTTCAGCTTTTTCTCTATGGTAAAATAAGAATTGTAGCGAAATAGCACGAAATCGTACAACTTACACTCTCGGAAATATCAAAAATGTAAATTAAAAATCCTAAATAAAACAAACATTTTCGATACGGAATAACAATATTATAATTCTAAGAAACAAAATTAAAACTATTTTAAATATATGCTGTCTTACCTGCATTATCAATATTCATAACTTTTTTTGGTAAAATTAGAGCCACTTATTTAAAAATAATTTTCAAACTGAACTGTTGCACAAGGAACACCGATAAAAAATACATGCACTTCCTGAGACGATCAACTTCAAACTGAAATGCTAGTGCGGAACGTTATTGTAGGTCCCGGGTAGGGGGAGCCCTATGTTCAGTAATCCTTTGACATTGCTAGGAAATAATTCTTTTTTAATTATGGCAAGTTTTGCGAAAAAGACTTCTGACCGGCTAGATTTGTCAAAAACCTCTATGTCGGGTTAAACTTGTAAATCACCGCCCATTCGCCAAACATCTGTATCGAGTAAATATTTTGTTCGTTCCAGATATAACCTTCGGGAGGAGAGGTGTAATATAGACCGGAACACAACGGAAGAGATGGAGCCGGCTACAGTTAGTATTAAGGCTGAACCGGGGACTGGCGATGTAGAAGGAGATATTCTCCATACTGGGGAAGGGGGGGCCAGTACTAGCCAGTATGAAATATCCAGCTCTATATTGATTTTCACAGAAATCGATATAGACATCCCTGACATTAAACAGGAATGTTTGGAATCCTCTCGAAATAATGAAGCCGCCCAGTTGTCCTCCAGGAAAGTACCAGAGGAGACGAGATCTCAAATAACAAGTAAGTGTAGTCTGTGTATCCTTTCCACTCTCTGTATCACCCCTTACGTTAAGTCCACTATCAACCCCTCTACTAGTCCTGGACCAGTGTTAATATTCTTATAGTTCATTATAGTTCATTTTCAAGAAAAACCTACGTACTGTAAAAAAGAACGAAAAACAAAAACCTATGTTGACTGCTGACTTCAAAATGTTCTGGAAGCAAACAAATAAAATGAGGTCATCCAAAGCTACACGTCCCGTAGAAATTGAAAAAATAACAGGCGATGGAAATATTAGCGAAATGTGGAGGACCCACTATAGTGCAATGTATAAGGCACCAGAAATTGTAAAAAAATGTAGAACGCCCAATAATATTACTAATAATGTGGATAGACTGAGTCCTTGCACTATACTAATGAAAGAAATTCAGAATGCAATTAAGTCGCTTAAAAGTAATAAAGCTACTGGAGGAGACGGGATATGTGCAGAACACCTTAAATATGCTAGTGCAAGGATAAATGTAGTGTGGGCTCTAGCCTTCGCAGCAATGTTTCGACACTCTTTCTTACCAGAGTCACTGAGTACCTCAATAATAGTACCCATAATTAAAAATCCATGTGTAAAAATCAATGTGGTGCATCATGTTTTAAATAAAAACATACAAGAGTCAATAGGATGCCCTAGGTGTATGTTACAGAAATACGTGGTTTTCTGGAACGACAATATGATACTCATATATAGAGTGTCAAATGGGGAGCAGAAACCTCAGAACCTTTCAAAGCTTACCGAGGATTAAAGGCGGTATCACATCTCCCAACTTGTTTAACCTATACGTGGATGCCCTGCACGAAAGACTGAAACAGGAAAATGCCGGATGCACCATAGGAGGAGGGATGGTGAATGCCGTCTCATACGCCGATGACATGGTGGTGATGGCGCCGTCGATTGCTGGGTTACGTAAACTAATTACCGTGTGTGAATGTTTTGCAGAAGAAAAAGGGTTAGAATACAATGCCAAAAAATGTGAGCTGGTTGTGTTCAAACCCCCAGAAATATAAATTAAAGGTACCGCCAGTATTCATAAAAGGTCAGGAAATTAAACGGGTAAGCAGCTTTAAATATTTGGGACATATTCTACAAGAACATGGTGGCGATGACGAGGATATAAAGCGCCAGTATCGTGCTCATTGCACACGATCGAATATGTTAGCGCGCCGCTTTGCTCACTGCTCTGAGCAGGTAAAACAGCGATTATTCCAAGTACTGTGTACGCAGCAATATGGCAGTGAGCTATGGTTATAATTATACACTGGGTAACGCGAGGCACATGAAGGTATGCTACAACAATGGGTATAGAGCCCTGATGAAATTACCCCGTCACTGTAGCGCGAGTGGTATGTTTGCTACAGCACGTATACCACACTGGGATGGGCTACTGAGACACCGAGTTGCAGGCTTTCGGGAGAGGCTGATGAAAAGCTCCAACCTCATCATCAAACAGCTTGTGCAACACAGATGGGAATTGGACGTGTGGCAGCATTGGAGTGTAATGTTGTGTGTCCAAACACAAGTAAACTGACATTTTTTTTTTCTTTTCTTAAAATTACAACTCTTATTTTTAGTTTTATTATTTATATTGTAATTAATGATTAGTTAAGTTATGAAAAATATATGTATTGTATTCTACCTATGCTATGGCTAACTAAGTATTGCACTAACTGCTTAGTTATGCTGGAATAAACACTATTATTATTATTATTATTATTATTATTAAAGACATTGTATTTACTCGCTTCATAATGTGACAATATCCAAATGTTAATTTATTTTTCCAGAATCCACAAAGAGAGTACGACAAGAAATTATAGCAGACAGGAAGGAAACATTGCCCCGAAGAATTGCGACAAGTAAAATTTTACTCTCAAAAAGTAAAAGGAGAAACCGAAATCGTTTTGCTTGCTCATCTTGCAAATACATTGCCTCAAAAAAAGGCAACTTAATTCTTCACATGCGTACTCACACTGGTGAGAAACCCTTCTCATGTTCAGAGTGTACCTACACATGTGCACTAAAAAATCATTTAAAGTCTCACATGTTTACTCACACCGGTGAGAAACCCTTCTCATGTTCAGAATGTACCTACACATGTACACAAAAATACAGTTTACAGTCTCACATGTTTACTCACACCGGTGAGAAACCCTTCTCATGTCCAGAGTGTACCTACACATATGCACGAAAAAATGAGTTAAAGTCTCACATGCTTTCTCACACCGGTGAGAAACCCTTCTCATGTCCAGAGTGTACCTACACATGTGCTCGAAAAAATCAGTTAAGGTCTCACATGCATTCTCACACCGGTGAGAAACCCTTCTCATGTCCAGAGTGTACCTACACATGTGCACGAAAAATTGATTTAAAGTATCACATGCGTACTCACACTGGTGAGAAACCCTTCTCATGTCCAGAGTGTACCTACACATGTGCACGAAAAAGTGATTTAAAGTCTCACACGCTTACTCACACTGGTGAGAAACCCTTCTCATGTCCAGAGTGTACCTACACATGTGCACGAAAAAAAGATTTAAAGTATCACATGCGTACTCACACTGGTGAGAAACCCTTCTCATGTCCAGAGTGTACCTACACATGTGCACGAAAAAGTGATTTAAAGTCTCACATGCTTACTCACACCGGTGAGAAACCCTTCTCATGTCCAGAGTGTATCTACACATGTACTCAAAAATCAAATTTAAAGCGTCACATGAATATTCACACTGGTGAGAAACCCTTCTCATGTCAAGAGTGTACCTACACATGTGCACGAAAAAATGAGCTAAAGTCTCACATGCTTTCTCACACCGGTGAGAAACCCTTCTCATGTCCAGAGTGTACCTACACATGTGCACGAAAAAGTGATTTAAAGTCTCATATGCTTACTCACGCCGGTGAGAAACCCTTCTCATGTCCAGTGTGTCAGTATAGATGTTATCGTAAAACTTATTTTAATCGGCACATGATGACTCACAGAGAGGCGTGAGACCGTTCTCCTGCTTGCAATGTCAATACAAGTGTTACAAAAGATGCATTCTTATAAAACATTCGTTGACGCATATAGGGGAAAAAGAAATTAGAGTGAATTTAGTAAGAATAAATTTGAAATTGCCGAATATAATTCGAATTTAAAGTAAAAATGGTTTTTGAGTGTGGATTTCTTAGTGCATAGGAAATAAGCATTGATGCTTACCACTTCTTTGCCCCATAAGGCGGAAGAAAGGATTTCCTAGTGCCCTCTCCTCAACTTAAAAATATCTGATCAATAATACCTTGTATTTTTATATACCTTATAAATTTCCCATCAATTCATATCTTAAACATTCACTAACAATAGACCTTACCACATATATTACAAATTAAATTGTTTTAATAAATCGAGAAATAAGTCGAGTTTACTACTACCAACCAAACATTTAGTACCTGTGTATATACCTGGCGTAAAGATATACAAAAAGTTGTGGTTTTTCTCACTTATTAACTTTAAAATACACTTTAAACATAACTTTGTGTGCCACTATTCAATCTTTGCAATTAATTGAAGTACTGGAGTGCCGAATTTATTTATTATTTCAGTGTCAAATTGTGATAAAATCAAAGCAATATTGTTATTGTCATTTCCAAAAGTGCTAAACTGGATTGTGATTGGTCGCCAGTTTCATTCTAACCAATCGCTGACTGACTGACCAGTGTTTATTATCCATCTACATATAGTACCTGTAACAGTATTCTCACAATGATCCGAAGTACTCGCCGCCAAGAGAGCTCTGGCTCAGAGGCAAATCCGCCTAACTTCGATTTCAAGGAAGCAATTAATAGTGTAAAAACAGAACTTCTGAACGAAATGAAAAAAATGTTCGGAGAAATTAAGGAAATCAAATCCAGCATAGAATTCTACCATTCTAAACTAGAAGATTTGACAAGCAAGGTAGCAAATCTAGAAGAAAAATGTAAGGATCTCGACACGCATAAGGACCGATTTACGTCGTTGGAGTCTAAAATGGCATTAATGAAAGTGAAATTTGACCAACTTGAACAAAGACAATTTAAAACAGAATATAGAAATAATAGGGATCCCAGAAAAAAAAAATGAAAATCTACCTAAACTGATTGAAACATTAGCGGAAAAAATGGGAACTGAAGTCACCTCTGCAGACATTGTCTCCGTTCATAGGGTGCGCGTAAAGGAGCTGCCTAAGAACCGCCCTAATTTCACTCGGCCGATTATAATTAAAATTTACGACGCAGAGTATTCGGGACAAAATACTAGCGGCAGCAAAGAAAAATAAGGATTTAACCTCTACAGATATCAATCTCCCAGGAGACAACAAGATTTACATGAATGAGAACCTGACGCCAACAACCCGTGCTCTCTTCAGTGAAGTCAGAAGTCTCTGCAAGAAAAAAAGCTTCAAATTTGCCTGGGTGAAACAGGGTCAGGTTTTTGTCCGGAAACATGAAGCAAGTCCTATCATTAAAGTGTTGACTAATTCTGTCTTACAAAATATTTTTTTTATAACTTCTAAAACTTTTATTTCTTGTAAATTTTTATTTCTTGTTAAATGCAGTAATTTCTATCTATCCAAACTCAGTTATACATGTTTATTTTTTAATGGATCGAGTTTAATTCTATCCAATATCAGTTATGCGTGTTGCGGATTTAATATAGATAATAAAATAGGGCCAAATCCGAAATAAGAGGTTATTACCAAAATGTTACTGGTCTCCGCTCGAAAACCAATGACTTCCACCTAAATGTTACCAATAATGATTATGATATAATCCTTATAACAGAGACATGGCTTCTTCAAAGCATTCATAACTCCGAACTTTTCGATGACCGCTATCAGGTTTACAGACGTGATAGGGGTGGCTCTAGACGCGGTGGGGGTGTGATGATTGGAATAAGGAAAGAATTCAAAGTTTATCATCAAATTAACTGGGAATCATCTGCAGAAGACATTTGGCTAACGCTATCTGTTGAAAACAATGCTAAGATTAACATTTGTTGTGTCTATATTCCACCAGGCAATAACCATTCTACTTACACCCACGATTTTCTCAATAAATTAGGCGAACTAAGAACCAAGTATCCTAATGACGAATTTCTTATTATTGGCGATTTCAACTTGCCCCAAATTTTGTGGCAGAAAAGCACAGATGGAAATATGTCTATCTTGAATAGTGATCACTCGAATAATCTATCAGAATTCTCTGACACTCTCTCATTTACTGGTCTCTCCCAATATTGTTCAATACCAAATAGTAATGACAAATATTTAGATCTTGCATTAAGTTCTTTAAAGTGACTAATTCTTCTCAACCCTTGATCCCTGAATGTCGACATCATAAAGCTTTGCTTATTGATATCGAACTAAAATTATACACACCAATGCCTAAACAATCTCGTACAATTAGACTATTTTTTGCTTTAAAAAATTTGTTGATAATGCTGAGTCAAAAATTAGCCAAGATCCAAAACAATTTTTTTTATTTTTTTTTTTTTTTTTTTTTATTTAAAAAAATCTTATAAAAACATACATGTCTTATAATCCCAGGAGTTATAAAAACTCATTTTGGGACCGGTATTACATACATTTTAATTACATATTGCACAATCAAACACAAATAAGAAAGACGATACAAAATTAACACATTCAATCTTAATCCTATACATCATAACTATCATTGAAAAACATATTTAAATACAAATCTTTAAGGGCTCTACTATGTATTGATTTATTTTTTTTATTTCATGGGGGTAGATTATTATATTGGGATCGAGAAATGTTCATAAGGGATTTTTTACCGAATTTTTGTGGATCGAAATTTTGGAATGTGGAGGTTTTTTGAATAACGTGTATTGTGACCATGAAGCTCAGAGTTAAAATTGTGTTTCAAACGTGTATGTGCTGAATGATTCAATATGGTAAGTATGGTATTTGTGATTTCATGTAATGGTATTACTTTGAATGGGAGTATTTCTGTCTGGCGATATATTTCTTTTACATGTGTATCCCCAGGGTATCCCTAAAATATTTCTCAGAGCCCTGTTCTGGAGAACTTGAATTTCGGAAACCTGTTTCTTGGTAGCAAAACCCCCCATATACATGACAAATATACAAGGTGAGAATGTATCATAGCGTAGTAAATAGAAAGCAAAATATTTTTTGGAAGTAAACCCCTGAGTCTGTACAAAACTCCAGTTACAGGGGCTATCTTTGCTTTGACATGATCAAATTGATAACTCCATGAGAGTTTTGAGTCTATGAATAGTCCTAGATATTTAGTTACGTTGGTCATTTCAATCTGAGTATTCCTTAGAGAAATATTGAGGGATATGTTTTTTTTTGTTCCCAAAAAGCATGCATGAAGTTTTTTTCACGTTTAAGCTTAATTTGTTTATTCTTAACCAGTTTGCTAGATGAGAGATATCTCTTTGCATTTTATTTTTCAAGTTCGTTTATCGTGCGACAATGATAGAATACTATAGTATCATCAGCATACAATTGTAGAACACCTTGTATGCCCCATGTAGTCACATCGTTTATGTACACAAGAAAAAGTAGAGTACCGAGAATTGAGCCTTGAGGTACACCACAGGTTATCTCCCAAAAAATCACTGAAATCCTCACCAATATGGATCCGAACAATATCTATTGGTAAGATAACTACGAAGTAGTTTTAAGGGAGTACCAACAACGCCTAAATATTCTAGTTTATACAGCAATATATTATGGTCAACAGTGTCGAAAGCTTTTTTCAAGTCTATAAAAATCCCTGCTGCGTACTCACCATCATCTAGGTATTTTTTTGAAGATTCGATATAAAATCATATGCCGCACATTTTGTATTTGAACGCTTTCTGAAACCATATTGTTGGGATGCAAGAAGATTATTTGAAACTAGATATTTAGTTAACCCTATCCTTAATGACTTGTTCAAATATTTTTGAAAAAAACCGAAAGTACAGAGATTGGTCGGTAATTTGAGACATTTTTTTTGCAATCGCTTTTATAGACTGGAACGATTTTTGCTATTTTAAGTTTATCTGGAAAAATGCCACTCAAGAGCGAATCATTTACTAGCAAAACAAGGTGATCGGCCTAACTGATTTTTACAAATCTCAAGAATGGCTGGAGTCACTCCATCTAGCCAGGTGCTGATCGTTTTTTAAGATTAGAGATAAGACGAAAAATTTCAGACTTATTAGTTCTATGCATAAAGAAGGAATGAGTTGCTTTAGGAGCAGTACAAATTGTGTTTACATCATCAGGATAAGATGTTATTGTGTTTGCTAAGTTGCTGCCAACTGTTATAAAGAAATTATTGAACTCTGTGCAAATCTGCTTTGGGTCATTTATGTCAAGATTGTTAATCGATAGACATTCTATTGGTGTTTTTTTTATTTTGGGGAGCATTTGATAGTATTGAGTTTATCGTTGACCATGTTTTTCTAGGATTACTAATTATTCTCTTCAAACATTCCGAAAAATATTTTGTTTTTACAAAATCTCCTATAATTTGTCGCTTTATTTCGAGTTTGATTTTTTTGTGTTAGAAGGGAACTATTAAAAGGATCACGCTTCCACACTGTTTAAAAGCAAGATTTCGTTCTTTGATAAGCGTATCTAGTTTTGTGTCATACCAGGGTGTATTAGCTTGTCGTCGGTTTCCTATGTGTAATAATTTTGGTTCAAATTTACAGGAGTCAATCGCACTTTTGAAATATTCAATAAACTTATTATAATTTAGATCAGTACTATCATTAATATCATAGGGAGACGCGTAAGCTTCCAGATGTTTTTTTAGCATGACATTATTTATTTTGGGGGATGATTTTAATAAAGTAGGTAAAGTAGGTAATCGATTATTAGGGTATAACTTAAGGCTATTTAGGAAGTCAAGAATTAGAATATTATGGTCACTGAGTGGGTGGTCAATATTTGAGATAGTGGCTGATATATTTTTTCTATTAGATACAATGTGATCAATTAGAGAGGCACTTGTTTCCGTGGTTCTGGTGGGAAAATTCGTATTGCATATAAAAAAGTTGAACGAGAGTAATGTATTTATGTATGCTGTCGAAGACTGTGTAATTTTTACTAATGTCGATATTGAAATCTCCTAGAATTATTGTATCTTGTCTGCTCTTGCAAAAAACGTTTTCTAGATTTGACAAAAAATCATTGATATTTGTATTTGGTTTTCTATATAATGCATAAATATTTAATCTTTTAAAATGTCTGCTTTCCACTTGTAATCCTAGAATAGAGTTTTCATCACTAAACCTATCAAATAACGGAAACATTTAAAGAATTGTGTATATATACATTGCAACACCACCTCCTCTTCCATTGTTTCGAGAGGCAAATGTTCCTTGATAGCCACTGATGTTGTAGAATGACTCATCTCCGTCGTTCAGCCAAGTTTCAGTTATGACAAGAATGTGGATGGTGTCTTGTATTCCCTTCAGCATTTCTTCAATTTCATCGAATTTATTCCGAATGCTCCTCGCATTGATGTACATAGTTCTGAAGCAATTTTTTGTAGGCTTATAATCTTCTATATTGAAATATTTAAGTTCTTTTTGTATTCCCTTGACAACTGCTTTTTAGGACATGTCGCCATAGTCTACTTTATCTTGGCTCGAGTATCCATTAATTTCCATAAAAGGACAATCAGAGCTAGTAGCTCGATGGCTTTTATATTCATTTTTTCCGCAGTTGCAGCATTTGGGTTGTTCATTTTTGTTAGGGCATTCAGTATATTTATGCTCCTCAGAGCAGTGGACATAGTTTTAAGCAAATAGGCGCAATTATTGCAACAAAACTAGGTGATTCCATCGATATCTTATACACCAATGAAAGCAGATCAAACATACCTTACACAATATTTCTTAAATAAATAATTTTAATACCTCTGTAACCATAGATAACAAACAAATATTAACGACATTACTGTGTATAACCGGTAAAAGTGATCCCTGTTCGATTGACTGTCCATAAGTTTTTTTGTATATAGTTTTTATTGTGATTTTATTTTTATTGTTTTTCTTTTGCGTTTAACTTTAAAAGATCATATTAAGGTAGCCAGTGTATTATTATTGTTAAATTAATGTTATGTAACATATTATTCGCTTGGTACTTGATACAAACTACATTTGTTTTGTAAAAGGCCCCATGGGCGTGAATAAATAAATAAATAAATAAGGTAAGAAATATACCTGGTGTGAACTGCACATGCATTTTTTTTTGACAAACAAACATACATGCGTTATTGCATATTTTATAAAAAGAAATAACGTCTGTTTTTAGTGATGACACTGAAACTTCGGGCGATATGGTAATTTTTCATAAGCGGTTACATTGTAAAATTAAAATGTTATGATATTGACTGTGCAAAATAACTAGATTTTGAAGTACAATATAAATATTATTTTACGTCAATTAAGAGTTGATACTAACCTTAGAAGCTAATAATCTAACATCGTAATATTGATGGTGAGCGTTTGGCATGACAGAGTACGAGTTGGATGTTATGAATTGAAAGTAGACCGTATGATTTTGTAATTTTGCAGAGAAGTATAGGTAAGATATGTATGATAGGTGTACAAACATATGTCGAAATCTAGAGCAGAGAGCAAGGCTGAGATAAAGCATTATCCACCAAATTAAGAAAGGGCTTTTACGATGGTTTGGTCATGTGGAACGCTACAATGGAGTGATGAAAGAATCGGCTAAAGAAGTAGTTAATGCAAGTGTGCCTTAATGTAGAAAAGCCGCGGAAGGCCGAAGAAGACAAACCTGGGCCAAGAACAGTACGTCAAGTACTTGGAAAGTGGTTCATCGTGAAAGTCGGAATAATCGGCAAATGTGCATGAGAAGATTGTATGAATGTAGAGAAAGCAAAGGAAGTTGTGTCAGGACAGAGTGTATGGCGTTCTTATCCTCTCTGCCTAGTTACTGAGAATATATTGATTTATGTTAATTTAACAGACATAGAGTACGCGTGCCAATACTTAAAAACTGTGATGGCATTATGAGCACTCCTAAATAAGGCTGATTCAAAATTATAGGTAATCCCAATTTCATTAAAGGTAACCTTGTTTAAATTACGACTTTTGTTTGAAGTATACAAAAATAATAAAACGCACGTTTGAACTTATGTAACGTAAACAAGTGGATATTGAGCTTAAAAAATTGTAATAGCTGAGGACAGCGGTACCTGGTTTGCAGAATTTGCAGTGTTGTTGGACATTCGAGTACTACTGTTAATTTCAGGCAGTGAAAGCTGACTTTGTATGCCAATACACTACGTAATCAACTAGAAAATACACGTCATACGTATTCGTTTTATGTGCCTAGTGCTGGAGTGTATTAGACGGTGGTATTTTTATATCCGTCTTCAGTTTAACTATTACGTCTAGGAACCAATCATCGCTATAAATTATGCGACTGCTAAATGTATATGTTCACCTGAGAGCTTTGCGAATATACGGATTTAACGGTCGAATTTGTCAAATTTTACAAATGCTGGTTACTGCTAGCGTGTCCATTATATAAGAATTTTAAATTTTTAATGTAGATTAAAGCAGCGCCCTTTGAATGCATTAGAGTTGTATTTGATCCGGTGGATCACCGTCAGTATAAACTAAACTTGTACTATTACATATGTTATTACAATGTTTTTCTAGAAAATTAGTATGAAAACATCCATTTCTAATAAATAAAATTTTTTATAGAAGATATTTTTTATTTTCCCTAGTTACGTATATAAGCTTTTTTAAATATTAATATTATTATTTTTACGCTACATTAATTGGGATTATTTTATTTCCTATGTTATCGCTATTATTACATTTTTTCAATTTAGCTTTACTAGCGGTAATTCGACCCATGCACTAATATTTTTCACACATATATTTTTTACAATTTAACCCTAAATAAACTTTACTTTTTGTTCATTTCTTATTTCATCTGGGAATCTCTCCATACATTTAATGCCCTTATACATTAGACAATTCTGTGGACATAGTTTTCTTTTCTTTTCTAATATTATATAGTTTTTTAACCTCTTGTTGCATATTTATGAAAAAAAGTCATTGTTTTTAAATTTATTTTGCAAATATCTTGGAATTATCCCATTTAGTGTTAGAATATTTTAAATTAATTGGTTTTAAAATACTTACTTACATTTACAAAAACCAATTCCAATTTTTTTAATAGCCAATAATATTTCATTTGAGAATGTTTGTAAGAATAATATAAATGTAAGGTCGATTCAACGCATCTAGTAAGGTCGTGATATTCGTGTAATCTTACGCAAAATGAGTTTTACTATAGTATATTTAAAATGTGATCACATAGTATGTAGTCATTTTGACGTAATTTTATATGAATCTCAATGACCCGACCAATTCAATGATAAAACGGAATATTTGAAGGTTTTCTTGCAAAATACTCTGCTACATCATCCTAGGAAATCGTTTAATATAGTTATTTGCATAACATATAAGATTTTGTAATATTCTTAGAAGACGCTAAAATATTTAAAATAGCTTTGTTCCACTTAGGATTCTACTGAATTTATTGTCATTTCCCGTCGAATCAGTTTTACATCCGTATACCGATTTGTATGGACACAGCAGCCCTTGGTATCTACTGTCAGTGTCTGCACAGGCGTTTCTGTCGGCTGGCTAGGCCATACTACGTATGCCTCCCGAGAGCCGCCACCATGCTTGCCTATTTTACAAGGCATGTCAGGTTCTCGGCGTCCTGGACGTTCCACTGTTGACGATTCGCCGGCAGTTTTGCGTCAGAGCTGCGGGACGTGGACTCGACTTGGGAGGCAGTTTGTGGAATCCATACGAAGTAGAGTTTGCATGAGTAGAACAATAGGTGGCGAAGGGACATTGACTGAACTGGCATTTGTGCACGGTTTTTGTTCCGTAAAAAGGAATATCTAGAACTAATAGATTGCTTAGTGGGGTAGTCCCCCGGGGGACTTGGTGTGCGCTCGCTGTGGCGGCCCGTCCCGGGCTGTTTGTGTGTGCGTGCGTGGAGGTCTCAAATTATATCCCATCCCTCAATTGTATTGTGTCTTTTGTAAGGATAGGATGGTCTTTGGATAGGTATTGTGATAAGGTACGGCAGGGGGACGTATGAAATAGTGTCTGCCAGATAGGATGATAGTGTGAGATGCACACATGCGTTCTGTTCCCTCTCCTTTTTTCCCTAATCCCCCCTCCATTGAGACCCTGACCGCGGATGCACGGGTGGATGTCTGGGGATGGGGCCTGGCGAGGCGGGATACCGGTCTCCACACGGGTGGTTAGTAATTACTAATAAATAATGATCGGGGTAGAAACTAACATACCCTACTACTGTTAATTTGGGCGACTCTGGTTGGTTTGGGTGATGGGAAACAATGACAATTATAATACATAAGCCGAGACGGTGGTAGGGGTACAATGAAAGCATTTGTTCGCGTACATAAATCGAATTCATCCGTATTTTTATCACACTAACAATCTTAAAATCGCGGTTTAGCTTGTTGAAAAAATCGGTAGAGTTGGCTGGACTGAAAAAAGACTCAATAGTCTTTAAAGCAGTCTAGAAAAGGGGTGGGGCTTTCATTGTATCCATTTCGCTCACATATCAAGCGGATATACTATGAAGTGATGAATAAAATACCTACCGTATTATAAAGAGTCGTGTTTTAACTGTGAATTTCAGATCCGAGACTATTAAATCCTCGTCTAATCTTAACCCAGTGCGCACGTAACAGTTATTTCGCCCATGGGCCAGTCAATATCCGGAATGAGTAACAAACTGCGACGATGGAATACAAAATACTCCAAATAATATTACCTAATATCCCAACTTGCGCAATAAGACCAGGATTTCATATTTAACCATTACATCTGGCACATGTTATACAGTGTGTAAACAATTAACTCGATTGTGCGAGCGGGAAGCCAGTGAATCTTACATAATATTTCGCAGTCGAATTTTGTAGAATCATTCACATTTTTGATTTGACCCTTGTTTTCGAGAAATAGAGAAACCAAGTTGTTTTTTTTTTGCGAATTTTTTTAGCATAAATATAATGTATTGACAATTACTTTAGCCCTTACGAAACCAACTAATGACAACTCCATGTAATGACAAATTTTTGAAATTGTTGGTATGATGCTGGGTTTTTACAGAACAAATCCACATGCAAGTTGTTAGTCGACAGATTTTAAATATTTTTAATATTCTTTCCCTATTAGTGACATCTGTTGAGGAATATAGTTATAATTTTTTTTTTTGGGCAATTAACTTTTATTGGTGTAGGTAAGGTTCATTCCGAAATTGATTACTACATACTAGAAGAGCCTGAAAGATGTCTCTCCAATTTATATTTTTTTTTATTTTTACCAGTAAATATTTTAACATTTTTTATGAATCATATATTGATACATACATCAATGTGGTATCTTAGCCAGCCATTACAGGTCATACAGCCCTGTATGCGCGCCCACAGTTAACCTACGAGGCGTTTCCTTAGAACCTTCTTGTCTCTGTTGAGATTTCATATTATGTATTCAATAGTGAGCACTTATGTCTTAACTAAGTAATGAAAACTGATCTCCTAACCTTCTGAAATAAAACTCCAACAGGCGTCTCGCTCATAGAATTTAATCAATGTAGTTCCCAGGTAAAATTAAAAATATATTCTATACATATAAAATAGATTTGTAGGTAATTCATCATTCATATACATGAAGTCTCCCTTCCCAATGTGGAGCATATGGAATCTCCACAAAACTGCCTCCAGGCCAAAGCGATCGGCCCGCCAGCTCTAGCGCATGATCCAAGTTAAGTCCACGTCCCGCAGCTCTGACGCAAACTGCCGCCAGCCGATACGCCTTCGCCGGATGACAGTAGATACCAAGGGTGGCTGTGTCCGTTGCCTCACCTCTGTGTTCCTTACAAAGTCAAACCACCGCACACCTAAAATTCTTCTAAGACACCTATTCTCAAAACTCAGAAGTCTGCTGTCTTGGGCTGTAGGTAATTACTTAAACAATATTTTTTACCGCATGTTTCAGAAATTTTATACGAACATCGTGTATTTTGCAGTAAACAGAGGACTTTATGATTTTTTTATGCGTTTTTCAGCTTTAAAAACAATGAAAATGAGTTATTATGACAGACAGAGATACTAACTACACCACTGATGAAAAAAAATATATGAAAAATAAAATTGTAAAAGTCATGAATCAACATTTTGCATGGGTAACCTGAGGTTACATCACCGGATGCCGTGGACCGTTACTAACACAGTACTTAAAGGGTTAATACTATCCATAAAGAAAACAAAAATAAAAATTACGTTTCAATAAGAATTCAAGCTATTTTACTTGATCTTTCACACGTTTATAAAAACTTTTGTGAGAAAAAAATAATCTTTTTAAAGTTCAGATTGAAAAGTCATATTACACAATCGTCTCAAAATATGATGTAGATTCACCAGTTTTCGGGTTGTACTACGAGTTTAGTTACACCCTGTATTCATACAACTGTTTGTTTACATTTGGGAAACCAGTTGTATACAGATTTGTAATAGAATAATACATCTCTACAGAGATATATGGATTATGGATATAAAATATGAATACACACTTGCATTATATACTTCTTTTAGCCGTTCTTTCATCACTCATTCGCTCCATATGACCAAACCATCGTAAAAGCCCTTTCATAATTTTGCCGATAATGCTTATCTCAGCCTTGCACTCTGGTTTAATTTCGACATTTATTATTTTCTTTAATTTTTAATTTTTAAAAAATCTATTTATTTATTAAGTGTAACATAATAAACTTAAATCTAGATCACGCCAAACTAGTTTTCACTTGTTTTTCGGCGTGTTTCTTCTACCGAGTTTAAATAACACTTGTTATATTATTATATAAGTAAAATTTAGTTAAAGTTGTAATATAAAGTAAGAGAAATAAAACCTTTTATACGAGCTAAATAATGTAGAAGTCAAAAGTGTAGTATATTAAATAAGTGACCTTTATCTCACACTCATTTACACTTTGAAATCTTGATTGACTATAAGAAATTTTTCCAGCAATGTTTTCCTTTGCGCAAGATGTGTGGCACCTCTCACCTCACCTGTTGCTCGATCACAGATCACTACCGACTCGGTAATAAGCGACGTGATAACGATTTCTTACCCATGGATGTTTAACGTTTTCGCGATCACAATGGAACACGCGTTAAAAGTTATCGATCGGGATTATTAAACGAGCGCATCAAGTCGCGAGCCATTTCCCGAGATATATCTTATTCGCACAAATCTTCATTCAATCTTTATTATAATTTAGCCGGTTTTCTGCAAGCCAAATATTGAGAAAAGCAGTCGACATAATAAAAAATCCGACAAGCGCGATGATTTGACGTTTGACGTAAGGCCGCGTTATAGCGTGAATCGGTCCCACTCGGCTCAGATCGGCTATGTTCGGCTATCGATACCACGGTATCGAACGAATGTCACTGTGATCGCTCAAATCGTTAGAGCTAGCACGTGATTAGCACGTTTTTAACTACGTCGATAGTTATCTGTGCTTGAGCTACTGGAAGCTTGTTGAATAATCTTGGTAATATATGTTCTTCTGTTATGCTTCCATAGTAATTGAGTGCTCGAGATTCCACTATCGCTCTTGTTCCATGACTATGATTTAATAGTTGATTAGTTGAGTCATTGTTTCCGCGCCATGAGTAAGGACGGGCAGAATGCATTGGTAGAACACTCGAGTCTTGAGTGAGTTGGGAATGGAGCTTCGGAATGTGGAATTTAACTTAAACTAAGAGAGATTTATCCAAAAAGCAAAATAAAATTGGAGAGACATCTTCAGACGTCTGCTAGTAAGTAATCAAGTTCGGATTCGAACCTTACCTACACCAATAAAGTAGATCGCCCAAAAAAATGCTTTAACTATATTCTCAATAGATGTCACTATAGGGAAAAGAATATTAAAAATATTCAAAATCTGTCGAAAACACAACTCGCAGGTGGATTATTCTGTACAAAACTTAGATATATACAAGTTTCAAAAATTTGTCATACATGGTTGTCAGATGACGGGCGGAATGGGGAATGTTGTAATACATCAAGTGGCCACTTAACCCAGCCAATGACAGGTCATAAGCCCTGTAAACGCCTAGATAACCCACATTCGTTTCCAGAGCTTCTCTGTCTCTGTTGAGATATCAATAATATCAGAGATTTATCCTCCTATCCACCTCGCTGGTCTGATTGTCTCTGCCGATAGAGATTTTGTAACCAAGATAAACATAGTTTTCGACTTTTACCACAGGTAGAATTTTTCCATCTGTGTTAACGTTAAGTTTGTCATCAATTTCGTCTTGGCTACATTCATCTTGAGTCCAATTTTGGCCGATTCTACCTTTAGGTCTTCAATCATCCCAGTCATCTCATCAAGGGGACAATATAATCTGTGAATCTCAGGTGGTGAAGCCGCTCTCTATCGATATTCAGACCTTTTTGTTCCCAATCTAGACGCTTAAAAATATTTTCTAAAGTAAGCGTTAAGAGTTTGGGAGATATTGTGTTCCCTTGTCTTACGCTTCTCTAGATAGCAAACTTATCCGTATTGTCATGTAATGGGATTTTTAAATTACGCGTTATTATTGTTTAGTTTATAACCAATTACATAGAAAAGTAGGTTGTATCTGTTGGCTAAAAAAAGTAACTGAAGAATAATTGACAGTAGACCTATTATGTTGACTTATTTGAAAACAATCATTTTTTCTCACATTTTTTCTGGAAAACGTAAAGCGCCCTTTATACGGTACATGAAACTGTACAGTTTCCGGTCCAAAACAAGAAACTGCACAGTTTTCGGTCCAAAATTACATGAAATCACAAATACCATACTTACCATGTTGAATCATTCAGCACATACAAGTTTGAAACACAATTTGAACTCTGAGCTTCATGGTCACAATACACGTAATTCAAAAAACCTCCACATTCCAAAATTTCGATCCACAAAATTCGGTAAAAAATCCCTAATGAACATTTCTCGATCCCTATATAATAATCTACCCCATGAAATAAAAATATATAAAGCAATACATAGTAGAGCCCTTAAAGATCTGTATTTAAATATATGTTTTTCAATGATAGATATGATGTTTAGGATTAAGATTGAATGTGTTAATTTTGAATCGTCTTTCTTATTCATCTTTTTGATTGTGCAATATGTAATTTAAAAAATGTGAATAATACCGGTCCCAAAATGAGTTTTTTATAACTCCTGGGAATATAATACATGTATGTTTTATAAGATTTTTTTAAAAGAAATAAAAAAAAAAAAAAAAAAAAACAAGTACAGTTTTCAGTCCAAAGCAAAAACAGTACAGTTGTCGGTCCAAAACAAGACTGTGCAGTGTTCGGTCCAAAACAAGAAACTGTACCGTTTTCGGTCTAAAACAAAAAACTGTACCGTTTTGTGAACAAAACCAGGAACTGTACAGTTGTCGGTCCCCTTTAAGGTGAGCATAATTTCTGAGAACCAAATTATATCCATCTACAATAAAAATATTTTTTTCAACTACTGTAATGGGATTTTAAATGGTTTTTGTCTTCTTCAAATACATTATAATTTGGTCAATGTCACAATGATTATCCGTTGTGATTCCATTTTTATTTATTTCATAAAGTATAATGAAGATAATGATCTGTTTAGTCGGGTTTGTTGAATGCATTTGTTGTACATAACGTAAACCCATCCGTATTTTTATCTTACACTTAACAATCTTAAAATCGCGGTTTAGCTTGTTGAAAATCGGTAGAGTTGGCTGGACTGAAAAAAGACTCAATAGTCTTTAAAGCAGTCTAGGGAAAGGGTGGGGCTTTCATTGTTTAGTCGAGTAATGAGGTTTGAGATTGTATTGAAGACACTTCTGTGTAGTCAATCTAAGGCGTATTTGGAGTCGATTTTGTAGGATTCAAAAAAAAAATTATCATAAGAAGTTGACTTTTTTCGAGTAATTATTACAAATTTTCATTTTGTTTATCCAAATTCTTACTATCCATAAAGGAAGAAATAGCTTAAACCGAATTTAAATAAGAATTTTTGCAATTTTACTTAATCAGCGGTAATCAGAAGAAAAAAAAAATATTTAAAGCTCAGATATTTGTATCGTCCTATTTTTTAAAATAATTTATTCATCTCCTTGAAAAATAAAATATTTAAAAAATTTGACGATGCAAACACGCATCTGGTCGATATCTTAAATGTGTTAAAAAATCATCGCTCTAATGTTAAATCGAGGAATATGTTTGTATGGGAAGCGGTCGCGAGTCACGTGGTGGAGAATACTCTTTAGACATTTTCGATAAATTAATATTATGCGGTGTAAGTGTAATTTTTTGTATGAAGATTTATAACAAGTGTTGTTATGCAATGCATAAGGGTCAGTTTTTAAAGACGAGCTTTTTTTAAAAACATTTACACAAAAAAAGCGTATTTCCTAATTTCATCATCATCATCAAATCATATGGAATCCACATACTGCCTCCAGGCCAAGCGATCGGCCGCCAGCTCCCGTGCACCTAAGTCAAGTCCACGTCCCGCAGCTCTGACGCAGACTGCCGAGGAATTATCAACAGTGGACGCCGAGAACCTGATGCCTTGTAAAATAGGCAAGCATGGTGGCGGCTCTCGGGAGGCGTGCGTAGTATATGGCCTAGCCAGCCGAAACGCCTTCGCCGGATGACAGTAGATACCAAGGGATGCCGTGTTCCTTACAAAGCCAAACCACCGCACACCTAAAATTCTTCTAAGAGAACTATTCTCTGCACTTAGAAGTCTGCTATCTTGGGCCCTGGTTAGGTGCCATGATTCTTAATTTTCGACACAAAAATATGATTCTACCTACTTCTTCCGAGGACTTTATTTTTATCTTCTTTGGCAAGTTAACCTTAAAAATATTGTGTTTAAAATATAAAGCAGTAAATAATAAAGACCACCAATTGGGTTGTCCCCGATAGCATGAATATCCTTGAAAACGTTATAAATATTTAAAGTACATTTTTACAATTCCAACGATATAAAACACAATGATCAAAAATGTTGTTTTCATTTATAAATTTATGTTTTAAAAACACGAAATTACGAGTGACTTTTAACGCCCGTTATTGGCTAATGACGTCATACCCGTCCATTATAAAAGGCGGGAAATTCATTACGAAGTAAGCGCTCATATTGCTGTGACGTCACACCGCATGCGCGCCAAATGGATGATTTTGCGAGCGATTTGAAAAAGCGCTATCAAAAACCGCGCTAGAAAATTCATATGACATCGTAAAAAATTTTTAAAAAATTCCTTGATATTGTTTTTTTGAAATAAAAAATAGAAAATCGGAAAGAACCCAATTGACTACTGCTAATTTCCCTTATCACCCGTACACCAAGTACAGTGTGAATCTTGATCTCAATATATTAAGGCAAGATGATCAGTTTTACGCTTCAGCGCAAGTCTAAGGTAATTTATTTATTTATAGGAAAAACCAACAGTCAAATAATCATTTTAAAAACATTTAAAAGAAAACAGACCAATTAGAGGTTTTCACGGGTAGTAACAAAAATAGATAAAAAAAAAAGAAAAATATTCTCATCGTAAGATTATTCTAGAAAAAATTATGAGAAGAAAAAAAAATGCTTACTCAACAAGTGTGATTTCACTCGGAAAGCAAACGCCGCACATCACCATGGTTATTCTCAAATAAATCTATATTCAATGTTTTAGATATTTTATTAAAGTTATTGGAGGCTCGCCATATATACGAATTTTTTCTATAGTCAGTATGTACCAGAGGGGTATAAAGAGGGGTAATTACATTTGAAATGTTTTTTCGTGAATGTCACATTCAAATAAGTATTTTATTCTGACCCCCATAGGGGATTGGACCAGCGACCTCGTGCTTGGCAGCTAAACGCGCTACCACCATGCAAAAACAAACCTCAAAATTGACTGGTAATACTACTATATTTCCTTATCAGCACCCAATGGTGCCCTATGCACCACTGCATCGGTACACCAAGTGCAGTGCAAAAAGTTTTCAAGAGTATTTACCTTTACGCGGAGTAACAAAACTCGTAGTACAACTACAGGCAGGGTTTTAGTACCGATCCGTAATCAGCGCACAAAATTTGGAGAGCGCGCTTTTGCGGTTGCGGGCCCTGTGGCTTGGAATGCTCTCCCACCAGAAGTGCGCAACTGTGAGAGTGAAGTGATGTTTCGAAAGAAACTTAAGACCTATATGTTCTCTAAATCTTTTGATTAATTTTTGATAATACGTATTTTCTAGTCAGAAATTGAGTTTTTTACTCACATTAAATTTCCCGAGCCGTTAAATTCAATATTTAAAGCGCCCTTGAGGTATATTTATACGAAAACGGCGCTCTATAAAATTATCCATAATAATAATAATAATAACCCGAAAACTGGTGAATCTAGATTGAATTATTTTTTCTCCTCATAAAAGCCTTCGTAAATACCTCAGATTAAGTAAAAAATGCACGAATTCTTATTAAAATCTGGATTTTTTATTTTGTTTTTTTTTATGAACAGTATTAATTTTTAATGAATAAATTATTTTGATAACAATTTGTAAAAAATTATCGAAAAAAAATCATCTTCTTTAATCGATTTTCTCGAAACTAATGGGTCATGTATCAAAAATGCAATTTCATTCAGCAAAATCGATAAGTAAATTCGTATTGTTTATTTAGTGGTTCCCGTTTGAACATCGAGTTTTACTAGGTTAATATTTTTTTCAACACCACATTTTGAAATCCTGCCAAGTTCTCATGGCCTAATCGATATTAAGAAAACAAATTAAATTCCTGCTACGATCTAAAGGGCAGTGATTGCTCCGGCAGCAGATAACTGTAAACCGCATATCGTGACCATGACACTGAATTTGAACATACGAGGTTTTACTATCAGGCGGCCACGGTAACAAATTGTATAACATAATTCTTACCTTAATATGAAAGTCATTACCCATTCCAAAGCTTTTGCGTTTTATGAAAAATTGTTTAATACGGACTTTATATGCTAAAAAAACTTGAAATGATGACCGTAAAGCAAAGAATAATGTATAATGTACTAATTTTTATTTTTAAAGTAAAAAACAAATTGCTCCCCGGATATTTGAACAAAAATTGAAGCTACAACCAAGACAGTCATAACTATGAGACTAGGAATCGAAGAAACTTTCGTCTCCCAAAGTATAAGATTAGCGGGAACACAAAACAGTTTATTTATATAAGGACTAAAGGAATACGAAAAATTGCCAGATGAAGTTAAATGTGCGAAGAGTTTTAAATTAGTTTAAAAATGTGTAAAAATATATGTTTTTATTCTAAAGTATAGTGGTAGTGTAAATCAAAAATAAGTAGTTTATAGTCAAATGTTTAGTTATATGTGTAATTACTAGCTGTATCAAACTGTTTTTTTATAGCTAAATAAAAAAGATTAAATACAATACCAATACAACAGAAAAACTACACAGTTTTTTGTTCATAAAATTATTTTTAAGCGCGAAATGGACAAGTTATTATCGTATGTTTTTACAACCGTGCAACCAAAACTCGATTGTACAGCGGGAAAACTGGTGATTCTACATCATATTTGAAGTCAAATATGTAAGGTAATATGACTACATTAATCAGAGCTTGAAAGGAAAAAATTTGTTTTTCTTTTTTTTTTTTTTTTCTATGCTGGAAGCTTTCATAAGTAATCGAAGATTAAGTAATAATTCCACTTTCTTTGCTTCCTCTACATTCATACATCTTGTCATGCACATGATTATTCGACTTTTCACATGTCCACTTGTCGTACGTGGTCATGCCATGTCTTTCTCGGCCTTCCTCGGCCTCTACATCCAGGCACACTTACATTTAAACTTTTTTTGGCCGTTATTTCATCACTCATTCGCTCCACATGCCCAAACCATCTAAAAACCCCTTAATTTTGTCGATAATGCTTATCTCAGCCTTGCACTCTGCTGTAATTTAGAGTCGCCAGTCCAAGGTATCATAGTTCTGATTTCACGGACTAGAAACTCGACGTTGACCGTTGACATTGACATTAGGATAATTCGGACTTAGATCAAGATCTTTATGTAAGCAAGTATTACGATTATGTTAAATAAAACGCTTAACAATCGTAAAACTGGCTTTTATGACTGTAAAATACAGATTTGAAGCGTACTTTAGATCTTTAGAACAATAAAATGTTCACCAATTTTTGTATTTATTTATTTATTTGATCTTAAAGTAGTTGAATCCGCCACGATGAGACTCTCTGGTAATTTCGTCCGAACGAGGATCGGAAAATGGAAGAGGACTTACCAGAGCTGGACTCAAGGGCGGGATATTAAGCTGAAGGACCACCAGAAGGGCGAAGTATCCGTGAATACCCTGGAACACCACGTCGAACTGGCGCGGCGGGACACAAACGAGGGGCACAGCACACTTTACTCACTTTTGGTCGAGGGGTTTCGGAATTGGAATCTGGGAAGCTTGGAGATGGATGACGAGTATCACGAGGGTATAACGAGGGTGGATAGAATGAAGAAAGATCAGGATCACGAGAAGGACGGATGTTGCGAGGTAGAGTAACGTTGCTGCGCTGAGCGAATATTCGAGACTGAATTTTTGTTGGAAAACAGGTGACAAAAACGGAATGGAATGGGTGAAGGTAGGCGATACATTTTGAGAGGAATTCGAACTACCTATACCAGAGAGTATCAATGATGGCCAAACCAGTAGTACATACCTAATTTTTTACGTATGCCCTAATATTTAAACATTTTATTATTTTGTGCAAATAGAATACTCGTTTATAATTATAATATACAATATTATATGATGTTTTTGGTATTATGGACCAAATTAAGAAAGGTCTTTTACGATGGTCCGGTCATGTAGAGCGAATGGATGACGAAAAACGGCTAAAAAAACATGTGCCTGTACATGTGACATATAGAAATCGAGGAAGGCCGAGAAAGATATGGCATGATCAAGTAAAACAAGTCTGAATAATCGACGTGCGTGCATGAGAAGATGCATGAATGTGGAGGAAGCAAGTGAAAGTGAAGTGTGCCAGGACAGAGTGGTGTGGCGTTCTATCCTCTCTGCCTACCCCTTCGCAGAAATGGCGTGATGAATTGATGTCGCAAAATTTTGTGCAAATATCTAAGCTTAATACTATAGAGAATATGCAAGCGAATTAACTAAGGAATGAGTTTAACGCATGGGACCGCAGAAAACTCATTCCCTCCAAACCCTCATCCCCTGTACGATTTTTTTATTTTATTTTGATGATTTAAAATTTAACGTTTATTTCGATTTCCAAGATCTGCATCCTTATCCGCACCCAATAGTGCATAGGGCACTGCATCGGTACACCAAGTGCAGTGTGTCTTTATCATTTTATTACGTGAAGGTACGATGATCAGTCTTACGCTTCAGTACCAGTCCAAGGTATCACACATGAAATATTAATATGAAAGTCTCATGTAAATAAATATTTCATGTGGGAATCGAACCCGCGACCTCAGGCACGGTAGCCAAATGCGCTACCACTAAGCCACCAAGCGGACGGCTTTCTTTGTGGATAGTATTAATTTGACTAAATGCATGATATTTGATAACAATTTGCATAACAAATTCGAAGAAAATATCAACTTCGTACACAATTTTCTTTAAAACTAAGGGTCAATTAAAAAATTGTTATTCTACATAATCGACTCCAAATATGATGTAGATTCATTGGTTTTCCGCTTGTACATCGAGTTTTGTTGCACCCTGTATATTTGAGGCGTTGGATATTTTACGCGTAGCATGGCCCATTAAGCGTGCCATATTCCACACATAGTTTTAACAGAAAAATGAAACTTGCTTTTTAATTTAAAATTCCCAATAAAAATACCTCGACTTTCACTCTCTCCCAATAAAAATAGCAGATATTTTTAACTGTTTTGTCCTAGTAACCTAAATTCATGTAAATTTACATTTTACCAAATTTAATACACCAGTCTGAAGATGCCCGTTACAGGGTGAAAGCGCTAACTAGTCAAAATAAATAAAAGTGGAAGTATGTTTTATTTTACTTTAATTTGTTATATATTAATAATTTAATCACGGAATTCCACCAAGTAATGTCAATAAAAAAATATAAATCAAGTTTAATACACTAACTTACTATCAAGCTAGGGGTAGGCAGAGAGGATAGAACGCCATACAACTCTGTCCTGACACATTTCCTTCGCTTCCTCCACATTCATACATCGTATCAAAGATACATGGTGTAACAAAACTCGACGTACAAGCGGGAAACCAGTGAATCTACATCATATTAGGAGTCGATTTTTAAGTTTTTTTTATAAAAAAATAATTTTTGCAAATTGTTATTAAATATCATTTATATTTAGTCCAATTATTACTATCCATGAATAAAACAAAATAAAAAACAGCATTTTAATATGAATTTGTGCAATTTTACTTATTAATTAATAAGGGCTTATGACCTGTCATATAAAATGAATATAAAATGGGATATAAAATGAAATATATACCTACTCCCGTATTGGGATAAATCCATTTGTGTACAAGTATTTGAAATGTTGTATAAATTTTTTGACGTGATAACGTCTAATAAATCTATGAACGCCGGCTGCACACACGAAAAAGCATGACTCATTGTCACGTTCCGCCTGAGCCGAGTGTGCAAGCGAGAGCGCGGAACAAGCGATAGAGAGGCACGATCAGCCTAAGCGTTCGGTTTGTGACGCATCTATCTCTCTTCCGCTCCATCGGCCGATGCGTCCGAGTAGAAGGGTAGAAGGAGAAGGGTGAAAGTGAAAAAATTGTAATTTTCAATTAACTCCTGCTTTGTATTATACAAAATAATGATAATTCAGTAATAATAATGCAATTCAATTCATAAAAGTATGCTATTTTTTTTATCAATGTTTTCTTATGACGTTATCACGTAAAATTATCGTCCGTAAACCGACTTTACATACAACCAAAAGTTTTTTTCATTAAAAATAGTCTCCTAGTCCATTGTCCCCACGATTTTACACAATATATTAAGCCTTCGTTAGCCAAGTTAAATATTGGTGAATTATTATGTAACAGAACACTTAGTAAAGTCAACTGCAGGTTTGGTGTCTTACCAACCGTTTGTTTACCGAAGTGAGATACTTCATCATACTACTACAGTCCTTGTTGGTTGGTTCATTACGATTTACGATGGTCAACGATATGGGACGGTACAACAATATACAGGGTGTAACAAAACTAGATGTACAAGCGGGAAACCGGTGAATCTACATCATATTTGGAGTCGATTTTCTAGATTTTTTTATTTATTTGACCCTTAAGCCCACTTTATACGGGACAGTTTACTGTGCAGTTTCTTGTTCAGAAAACTACACAGTTTCTTGTACCGTTTTCTGACCAATAAAAACTGCGCGGTGTGAATTTTACCTTTACACGGCACAGTTTACTGTCTGTAGGCATGCGCAGAGCGCGACAGTCGGACCATACAATACACAGTCGGACTGCCATAAATGTTGCTATACTAATAATCTCTATCGTCGCCTATCTTATCGATTTTTTGCATATCTATCGATTTTGTGGAGATTTATCGAATCTACTGAAAATGTACAACCGATTTTGGAGTCATTTTAATTTTAAAGCATTTATTTTATGCAATTATAAGTGCAGATAATTTCAACATAATATTATGAATAACTTTACGAACTTCTACCGATTTTTACAATTTGGCAACATTACTCATCTGTCAAATAGTCGTTATTCGATATTTAGAATTTCGATCTAGGATTTCAGTTCATATTATTTATTACATTATATTCATATTCGCCATAGTAAAAGTTTATCAAAGTTGATTAGTAATATTACCGATACTATTGAATATTATACGTATTATACTGTCGTAATCGCCGCGGGTGATGCGCGCGCCGAAACTGTGTGGAATTAGCGCACAGTGAGAATCTGACACTAGCACACAGTTTTTCATCCAGTTTTAGCTTTATACGGGACAGTTTTCAGACTGCACATAAAACTGTGTAGTAAACTGTCCCGTTTATAGTGGGCTTTAGTTTTCAAGAAAATTGAGTGTGAAGTTGATTTTTTTTCCGAATTTTTTTAGCAAATTGTTATCAAATATCATGTAGGTATTTAGTCAAATTTATACTATTTATAAAGAAAACAATATAAGAAACGCCTTTTGATAAGAATTTGAGCAATTTGACTTAATCTCCCATACTTAAGAAAAAAAACTTTTTTTTCAAGCTCAGATTAAAAAGTCATATTACACAATCGTCTCCAAATACGATGTAGATTCACCAGTTTTCCACTTGTACATCGAGTTTTGTTACTCTAGTATTACGAGTTTTTGTTTGTTAAATTCCACATCGTAGCGTAGTGGTGGCGCGTTTGGTTACCGTGCGTAAGATCGCGGGTTCGATCCCCGAAGGTCAACAATAAATATTTATTTACACGTGATTTTCGTATTAATATTTCATGTGTGATACCTTGGACTGGTTCTGCAGTGTGAATCGTCATCATTATCATCATATCATATCCGCTCCCTATGTGGAGCATATGGATTCCACAAACTGCCTCAAAACCAGGCGATCTGCCGCCAGCTCCCGTGCGCCCTCCCGAGTCAAGTCCACGTCCCGCAGCTTTGACGCAAAATGCCGATGACGACAATCTGAAGCGTGAGACTGATCATCTTACCTTCGTGTACCATTCTTTGCGCATTGGGGTGCGGATAAGGGAAAGTAATAATATGTACCAGTTTCGGCATTTTAAAACAGGAAATATTAAAAAATGTGCTAATTTTCTAAGTAAATATCCGGAAAAGCACAAATTTCTAAGAAATATTCACAAATGTGCTAATTTTTCAAGGGAATGTTCATTCCAGATGGTTTTTCTTGTATTAATTTTATTTTCAATTATGTTTACGGTTGATGGAAATAATATGGAAGGTGCCGGTAACAGAGTTAACCCTTGAAGTACTGTGTTTGAATCAATTCACGTACATGTTTACCCATACAAAATGTTGATTCATGACTTTTACAATTGTATTTCTCATATGAATGTTTTTATTATCAGTAGTTAATATCTCTGTCTGTCATAATAACTCATTTAATTTTTTTAAAAGCGGAAATAGCAATAATTTTTTTTATTTGGTCCTCTGTTTACTGCAAAATACACGATAATCGTATGTTATTTCTGAAATAAAACTAACTAACCAACTAACCATCACGCCATTTCCCCGTAGGGGTATGCAGATAGGATAGATCGCCATATCACTCTGTCCTGACATACTTCCTTTGCTTCCTCTACATTCATACATCTTCTCATGCACATACGCCGATTATTCCGACTTTTCACATGTCCACTTTCAAGTGCTTGTCGTACTTGGTCATGCCATGTCTTTCTCGGCTTCCTCGGCTTCTACATCCAGGCACACAATTTCTGAAACATGCAGGTAAAAAATATTTTTTAAGTAATTACCTACAATTCTTATATGTATCAATGCCAGTGATATATTTTGATTATTTACGGAGATATTAATTATTTAGTGAGATTTTGCAACGCAGGTAACATCACCCCAAGGTGAGGGTTAATAAAAAACTTTTGGCTGTCTGTAAAGTCGGTTAACGGAATTTTACGTGATAACGTCATAAGAAAACATTGATGTAAAATAGCATAGGTACTTTCAAGAATTTAATTGAAATATAATGACTGAATTATCATTATTTTGGATAATACAAAGCAGGTGTTAATTGAAAATTACATTTTTTTTCCATAAATTAACATTTTTTTGCACAAACCGAACGCTTAGGCCGATCGTGCCTCTCTATCGCTTGTTCCACGCTCTCGCTTGCACACTCGGCTCAGGCGGAACGTGACAATGAGTCGTGCTTTTTCGTATGTGCAGCCGGCGTTCATCGATTTATTAGACGTTATCACGTCAAAAGAAAAAAATATCATATAAATAAAAGTAAATTGATGTGGATAACTAGGAATTCTACCCTAACACAATTAGCACGTGATCCCCGTATGTCTACTGCTCTCGAATCTGTGAATAGGTCGTAGATATTTCATTATTCAGTTTGAATATAATGATTAACAGTATTCAACAGATTTCAACAGATTTCTAGATAAGTTGGAACGTCTACAAAATACCTGCATTAGGTACATTTTTGGGCTCCGTAAATATGACCATATTTCTGAATACCGAGGGCAGCTTAAATGGCTCAAAATTAGGCAGCGGAGAGAAGTTCATATTATTACACTCTTGTACACTGTACTGAACAATCCTAAAGCCCCACTTTACCTTCGTGAAAAGTTTGATCATTTGTCTATTCATGGATTACCTCTTCGATCGCGTGATCAAAATATACTCCTGATACCTGCCCATAGTTCCTCCTTCTACTCCAAGTCTTTTACAGTGCATGCGGCTCGACTATGGAATCAACTCCCAATTGCTATTAAGGAAGCCGAATCAGTCACATCTTTTAAAAAACGCTGAAAAAACATTTCCTATCTCTTCCTAAAATTTTATTCCTGTTTTACCTCCCTTCTATCCTAGGTAGACATTGAGTGTGATAGTGTGTGTGTGTGTGTGTACTAATGGGGAGGATGAAGAGAATGTTAAAGGGTAAAAAAAAAATGAAGATCTGTTATTGCGCTTACGATAAATACCCGCACTACGTTCTTATATTGGTTGGTTGGAAGAAATTGCCAATTTGGGCAATAAACCCGCCAATGTTCACATCTATTTGTACAAAAAGTCAAATAAATAAATAAATTAACTTCTTCCGCGGTCTCTCTAGCGTCATGCTTCTTATTATTGACGTCCGAAAGGTTAAGATTAGAGGCAAGTGTGAAGTTTTGTGAATAGTTAAGACTTTGAGCGCAGACTTTGCATTGTGTTATCATCAATAGAACTTGTCATGGCGTTCGACCACATAGAATTATTTACAATAACGAAGCCTCCCACGTCACAGGGTATGTAAACATGCAAAATGTTATTATTTCAAGTGTTCAAATCACACGACGCAGTATGAAAATGTCCGTTAAGAGCATACTTCACCACGTGACGCGCGGCCGCTTCCCATACAAATGTAATCCTCGATTTTCTCCCTGGAATTTGACATAAGAGCAATGATTTTCTTACACATTTTAGATATCGACCTGCTAAACATTTGACCGATCACAATGAACATACGTTCATATCACGGTCGCGTTGCCAAGCACTATAGATGAAAGGCATACTTTGACAAATGTTTCGTTTTATTGCTTTCTCAAATTGATTTAAAGCAAATAAATGGCATGATAAATTGTGCACAAAAAATTAAAACTCTATAAAACTAATTTTTTTTACTTTACTTACAGTTTTGGCGTATTTTCAATAATATTTAAAGCGGTAATTAATAATCCCGATCGATAACTTTTAACGGATGTTCCATTGTGATCGCGAAAACGTTAAACATCCGTGGTGAGAAATCGTTATCACGTCGCTTATTAGCACGTCGGATTGAGTCATGCGTGTTTGCGTGGTCTCATTTTTTCGATATTTTATTTATTTATTTATTTAATCCACCCCCCAACTCCCTCAAGACTCGAGTGTTCAACCAATGCATTCTGCCCGTCCTTACTTATGGCGCGGAAACAATGACTCTGACCAAGCAATCCTCCCATAAGTTGCAAGTTGCACAGAGGAGCATGGAGAGGATTATGCTTGGAATAACATTAAGAGACAGAAAAAGGAACGATTGGATCCGACGCCAGACAAAGGTCTGCGACGTGGTGGAGCGAATTGCTTGGTTGAAGTGGAAATGGGCCGGTCACAGCCAGAATGACGGACGACAGGTGGACGAAACGTCTCAAGGATTAGATGGGTGGACGACATCAGGAAGTCTGCTGGAAGACAGTGGAGGGAGGAGTGGAGACGGCAGGGGGGGAGGCCTATGTCCAGCAGTGGACCTCAACGGGCAGAAATTAAGGTAGCGATTTATTTAAAAATAAGACGATGCAGACACTTAATCACAGATAACTATCGACATAGTTAAAAACGTGCTAACCACGTGCTAACGCTAACCATTTGACCGATCACAATGAACATACGTTCATACCACGTTTGCGTTGCGAGCACCATAGATGATAATAAATATCGCGGCCAAACGTCAAACGTCAAATCAAGAAAGTCAACGCGCGTGTCGGATTGTTGTTTATTATGTCGACTGCTTTGCTCTCAATATTTGGCTTGCCGAACGCCGGCTAAATGCAATACGGCACTCGAGAAAGATTGAAAGAAGATATGTGCGAAGAAGATACATCTCGTTTAATAATCCCGATCGATAACTTTTAACGCGTGTTCCATTGTGATCGCGAAAACGTTAAACATACATGGGTAAGAAATCGTTATCACGTCGCTTATTACCGCGTCGATAGTGATCTGTGATCGAGCTACTGGTTGATATCTAAAAAGTGTGAAAAAACCATTGCTCTAGTGTTGAATTCCAGGGAGAAAATCGGGGAATACGTTTGTATGGGAAATCGGCCGCTAGTGACCCACTGCGGCACTCATACGTCATCACTAGACATCTACGTCACACGTTTCGTGTATTAGCCTAAGGACTGGAGTCTTGAAACTATTTTTTAAGTGGTTATTAAATTAACCCTAGAAAACGAATATTTTTAGAAAATTTGTATTGAAACGCTCCTTCTAATGAATTTTTGTTCGAAGACGCTGCCTACGTGGTCTTACGTTATAAGTCTGATCTGGTATGCCTCTATAAAATTGTTAATGGTGATCTAGATTTGGAGTAGTGTTAAATAGATGATTCATTACAAATAAATGTGCCAAATGCGGGATTAAGACGCCATAAAACATTTTTGTTCTTGATTTGTATACATGGAGTGTATTGGAGTCTTTAGACGGTGGAATCATGAAATTTTTAGCAGATTTGTAGGGAAACTTCTAGTCTAAGCTTGAGAGTAACATTTGTCAACCGATTCTTTATAAAATACAGGTTTTTCCGCGATTTACAATGAGTTGGTCATTCCATGAAACATTATTACTAAAGATGACACATATTGACATGGCTTTGTATGGTCAAGTTAAATAATAACTTCGTGAGAAAATTCTCAGTACGCTGTGAAAAATAAAGATACAGGGTGTAACAAAACTCGATATACTTTTTTTATTTTATTTACACCCAGGCACACTTGCATTTAAACTTCTTTAAGCCGTTCTTTCATCGCTCATTCGCTCCACATGACCAAACCACCGTAAAAGCCCTTTCTTAATTTTTGTCGATAATGCTTATCTCAGCCTTGCACTCTGCTCTAATTTAGACATTTGTACACCTATCATACATAGTCTCACCACACATGGATCGCATTTCAACAGCATTCAGTCAACTTTCATCCTTGTTTTTCCAACACCACGCTTCACTACCATACATAAGGGTTGGTACCAGAACTCCGTTGTGTACTGCCAATTTTGCTTCTTTCAATAAGTTCTTATTTGCCACTGTCGATTGTAAATAAATAAATATTTCATGTTGACTCCTACAGGAATCGAACCCGCGATCTCATGCGCGGTAGCCAAATGCGCTTCCACTATGCTACGAGGCGGGTAAGACGGTTATAATAATATTAATCTAAGCGAGGCCTAAAGCATTAAAAAATATTTATATCCACGTGTTGTGTTCGTATTCTATCAAATCCTATTACGTCACAACATTCTATGCGATTGACGACAAAATTCAAATCACTATTTTCGTCCTGTTTGATAGTTTGGCAACAAAAATAACGCTGAGAGAAAACGGCTTTTTTTAAATAAAAAAATTAAAAGGATGCGATGTCACGTGACTGCGGATGGAATAAATCGGCAAATTCTCCGAGCAAGAAGTGCGTGCAGTCGGAACCGTGGTTCAAGAGTTTTTCGAAGCGCGTTCGGCCGTGACCGGTACCGAATTTTGTTCGGCTCCTATCGGCTCCTGTCGGCTCCTGTCGGAGTGCGACGAATGACGGTATCGCCACAGTACATCTAGAACTAATAGATTGCTTAGTGGGGTAGTCCCCGGGGGGGACTTGGTGTGCCTTCGCACGGGCTGCCCGTCCCGGGCTGTTTGTGTGTGCGTGCGTGGAGGTCTCAAATTATATCCCATCCCTCAACTCAATTGTTTTGTGTATTTTGTAAGGATAGGATGGTCTTTGGATAAGTATTGTGATAAGGTACGGCAGGGGACGTATGAAATAGTGTCTGCCAGATAGGATGATAGTGTGAGATGCACACATGCATTCTGTCCCCTCCCCTCTTTTCCCTAATCCCCCCTCCATTGAGACCCTGACCGCGGATGCACGGGTCGATGTCTGGGATGGGGGGCCTGGCGAGGCGGGATACCGGTCTCCACACGGGTGGTTGTAATTACTAATAAATAATGATCGGGGTAGAAACTAACATCCCCCTACTGTTAATTTGGGCCGACTCTGGTTGGTTTGGGTGATGGAAACAATGACAATTATAATACATAAGCCGAGACGGTGGTAGGGGTACAATGAAAGCATTTGTTCGCGTACATAATCGTAAATTCATCCGTATTTTTATCACACTAACAATCTTAAAATCGCGGTTTAGCTTGTTGAAAAAATCGGTAGAGTTGGCTGGACTGAAAAAAGACTCAATAGTCTTTAAAGCAGTCTAGGGAAAGGGTGGGGCTTTCATTGGAGTACATCTTGGTAATTTTATTAATGTTCCGTTTAAGTTTTCGATACTGTAAAAATATTTTTCTCTCAATGATACACACACAAAACACTTATGGAATATTAAGTATAGCAAATTAATCCTAATTTGCAAATTTAGTATCATTTAATATTGTGGTATTTTTCCATAAAATCTTGAATTTTGAAAAGTCACGTATGCAAACATACATAGAGTAATAGAACTCGTAATACAACTCGAAAACTGGTGAATCTACATCGTATTTGGAGCGGAATGTGTAGTAAGACTTTTGAAGCTCAGATGAGCTCAGATGAGCTTCAAAAGTCTTACAGTTGTAGCATTAGTATTTTAGTATGGCGAAGTTTTGTATAAGTGACTATAAGTGAAGTTAATCATGTTCAAAACATAGTTAATAAAAGTATGAGAACATTGGGATTTTTACCGAGGACAATAAAAAATTTAGAATCTATGAAAACTATGAAAATTTTGTATATTGCTTTAGTAAGAAGTCACCTTGAATATAACTCGGTCATTAATTTGATCTCCTTATTACAGGGTTCACGTAAAGAACATTGAAAGAGTCCAACATTAATTTTTACGCTTAATGCATTTAAAATTAAATATTCCCATTGTAAACATAAATTATAACTTTTTGAGTATACAAACACTAGAAAATAGAAGAATATTAAATGATTCGCTCTTTCTGTTCAAAGTATTAAAATCTATGTTTGATTCTTGTCAACTAACAAATTTAATTAGTATACGAGTGCCTGGTCGAGTTACCCGTAGTAATGCACTATTTTACTGTAGCCAATCATCGACCAATTACAGTGCTAACTCACCGATACGAAGAATGCACACACTGGCTAACAAGTGTACTAACAATATTTATGTTTTAAACACAAATCTAGTGCATTTTAGGGAACAGTGTCTGGATGCCATCTCTGGCGGTAATGAATAGTAAGTGTGAGTTTGTCATACGGTGGTTGACTTTGTAAGGAACACAGAGGTGAGGCAACGGTCACAGCAACCCTTGGTATCTACTGTCATCAGGCGAAGGCGTTTCGGCTGGCCAGGCCATATACTACGTATGCCTCCCGAGAGCCGCCACCATGCTTGCCTATTTTACGAGGCATCAGGCTCTCGGCGTCCTGGTCGTCCACTGTTGACAATTCGTCAGTTTGCGTCAGAGCTGCGGGACGTGGACTTGACTTGGAAGGATGCACGGGAGCTGGCGGCCGATCGCTTGGCCTGGAGGCAGCTTGTGGAATCCACAAGCTCCACATAGGGAGACGATATGGTGTGATGATGATGATGATGAAAACACGACGCTTTTTGCACGCTTATTTAATGTAATAAAAAATAAGATACGTCAAGTTGCAGGCATTTAACAAGATATGATTTCAAGTTAAGATAACACCCTTGAACCCAACTTGAGTACTTATCCATATTTATCTATTGCAACATTTTTAATGTCATTATACTTGAAAACGCGTAAAAAACATTGCTTCTATTTTTTTTTCAATGTCTTCTTGCAACGAAAACCTTACTACACTGAATTGGAGCACAATGTGTAATTTTTTTTTCTTCTTATGAGATCCTGTCTCCTGCGCTAAAATATTCAGATTTCCCACACGTGCACCACACTACACACACAACACACACATGACATAACATATTTTATACCATTGTTTGCTCACTTCATGTCTTTAGAAATTAGTCTTGTACATTGTGTTGTCCACGTAATAATTGGTGTTAACTAACTAACTAACTAACCATCACGCCATTTCCCCGAAGGGGTAGGCAGAGAGGATAGAACGCCACACCACTCTGTCCTGGCATACTTCTCTTGCTTCCTCCACATTCATACATCTTCCCATGCACGCACGTCGATTATTCCGACTTCTTACATGCCCACTTTCAAGCACTTGTTTTACTTGATCATGGCCATGTCTTTCTCGGCCTTCCTCGACTTCTACATGGTGTTATGTTGTAAATATTACCTTAAATTGATCTTAGTTCATTGTACCTAACATATCACTGTGTGCACAACATTCAAATATCAATAAAATAAATAAAAGCTATATCATAGTTCCGCAGATGAAGTAAGATTACACAAAGTCTTATTAAAATGCGGTTTTTAATTTTGTTTTATTTATTGATAGTATCAATATGACTAAATGGATGATATTTGATAACAATTCGTATGAATTCATAAAAAATCAATTTCTTACTCAGTTTTCTGGAAAACTCTAGGTCAAATAAAAAAAATATTCTAAAAAATCGACTGCAAAAATGATGTTAATTCACTGGTTTCCCGCTTGTTAAGCTAGCTTTATACGGGGCAGAAAACATAACAGATTTTTGATCAGAAAACTGTGCAGTTTCTTGTGCAGTTTGCAAACTGTCCCGTATAAAGCGAAAACTGTGTGGAATATTAATTGGTACGCGCAACGTTTGGCTGACCAGTAGCTCAAGCATAGATAACTATCGACGTAGTTAAAAGCGTGCTATTCACGTGCTATTGCTAACGATTTGAGCGATAACAGTGACATTCGTTCGATACCGTGGTATCGATAGCCGAACATAGCCGATCTGAGCCGAGCGGGGCCGATGCAAAGCTATAACGCGGCCTTACGTCAAACGTCAAATCATCGCGCTTGGCTGATTTTTTATTAGTTCGACTACTTTTCTCAATATTTGGCTTGCCGAAAACCGCTAAATTATAATAAAGATTGAATGAGAAGATTTGTGCGAATAAAATATATCTCGGGAAATGGCTCGCGACTAGTATGCGCTCGTTTAATAATCCCGATCGATATCTTTTAAACGCGTGTTCCATTGTGATCGCGAAAACGTTAAACATCCATGGGTAAGAAATCGTTATCACGTCGCTTATTACCGAATCGGTACTGATCTCGTGTGATCAAGCAACTGACAGTTAATGTTTTTATGTAAACGTTTAAGTAGATATTGATATATTTAATGCTTTTATAAACGTAAAAAAACATGCAACATATTAACATTTTTAACTATATTAACAAGTTCCTGTGTGCAAAAATACAAAAATTACATGATAGCGCTTAAAAATTGCTCTTTTGACAGTCTGTACGGTTTTACATTCGCCTATATATCGCAGAGATCGCATTTCAACAGCATTCCGATTAACTTTCGTCCTTCTTTCTTTTCCAACTCTCCATACTTCGGCTTCCATATTACACAGATAAAATATGTACCGATTTTTAAAACAATACTAATCAGCCACCCCATTATTTATATACAAATAATCAAATATTTTGTGTTGTTATTTTATAGTTTGCCAAAAAATATCAAAATAAACAAGGTAATAAAGTTTAATATTAATAAATACATATCTTATAGTATTAGGGCCTATAGCGCGAAAACAGCCTCGCGAATTTAAAGATTTTAATATACATAAAACGATTATATACTAAATGTATCATATACCAAAACATGCGGCTGCCCGTACCTACATTTCAATAAATTATTAAAAAAAATATTCCAATTTATTTAATAAATATTAAAATGAACTTGTCTTAAAAACTGTCCAGCGTTTTATTTGTATACCAAACTATAAAATGGCCGAGGTAGTCAAAATAATAATTCTTATTTTATTATCACTAATACTTCTTCTTTCCCTTCTCCGCACCCAATTGATGGCATAGGTAGGCACTGCCATCGGTACACCAAGTGCAGTTTATCTTGATCATTTTTATTACTTGACACGGTAAGATGATCAGACATTACGCTTCTTGTACCAGTCCAAGGTTTCACAGATGAAATTTTATTGTTTTTTATTCTTTACAAAATTTGATGTATCTCGCTTATTGATGGTCCGCTTTTCAAACGGATTGCACTAATGATTTTGTGATTTCTTCGTGAAACTGTTTGTTACATTGAGGTTGTAAAACAAAGAATCACCAGGTGAATGCTTTTCGATTGTAACAATTATAACAGAAGAATCAAAACTGTTACCTGGTGTGGATATATTCGCTAATGCGCGGAATGGGGGAATGTTTACGAGTACATAAAGTGGCCACGCTTAACCAGCCAATAAACAGGTCATAAGCCCCTTCGTAACACTCGACATTTCCATATTCACTGAATTTGAAAGAAAGCTTCTACCTCATCTCAGGATATAAAGGAAATAATATACCTACTCCCGTCTTGGGATAAATCCAGATTTGTGTATAAGTATTTGAACACACCCAAAATGTTGTTCAAAGAATCTTTATTTAGTGTGCAATTTTTATTATTAATATGTTTAAGGGCAATCAATCGTGGCACTTAACCAGGGCCCAAATAGCAGACTTCTGAGTGCAGAGAATAGGTGTCTTAGAAGAAGGCAACGGACGCAGCAACCAGATGGTATCTACTGTCATTCTGTTATTTTGGCTTGTTGGGCTCCCGAGGCCTCCCGAGAGCCATGTTCGCCTATTTTACAAGGCATCTTGGACGACCACTGTTGACAGTTTGCGTCGGAGCTGCGGGACGCGGACCCGACTTGGGAGGAATGCGCGGGAACTGGCGGCCGATCGCCTGGCTCGGAGGCAGTTGGACGACCACTGTTGACAGTTTGCGTCGGAGCTGCGGGACGTGGACTCGACATCAGGAGGGATGCGCGGGAACTGGCGGCCGATCGCCTGGCTCGGAGGCAGTTCGTGGGAATACCATATGCTCCACGCAGGGAGCTGGATATGATTTGACGATGATTATGAGTATGTGCAATGATTTTATTATAAATAAACTTCATGAATCGATTTAAATTGTAATTGAAAAACGAAAACAAATGAATTGGCTTCTTAGCCCAATGATAAAACAATGCAGATGTCTATGCATTTTCGTATGCACCTAGTTACGTGGTCGATTTCTATCTAGGTCAAAATATTACTCTACAGTTTTTAACAGGATACAATATACATAAGTATGTACTGCCAGACTCGTGGTGCAATGGTAAGCGCTTTGGGCTACCGTGCATTAGGTCGCGGGTTCGATTCCCGGCGGGGTCATTCCCTTCAATGTGGTTTTTCGCATAATTTTTTTTTTTAATGTGAATACCTGTGGACTGGCACATGTTTAATTAGAGTCGTTAATGCGCAATGCAGCGCCTTATGCACCATTTGAAATGCGGATAAGAAAACGTAGTATTAGTAATAATGTAATCCATTGAGACCCTGACCGCGGATGCACGTGTGGATGTCTGGGATGGGGGACCTGGCGAGGCGGGATACCACGGTCTCCCCACGGGTGGTTCGTAATTACTAATTAAATAATGATCGGGGTTTGAAACTAACATCCCCCTACCACTGTTAATTTGGGCGACTGACTGTTTGGTTTGGGTGATGAAAAACATATGACAATTATAATACATAAGCCGAAGACGGTGGGTAGGGGTACAATGAAAGCATTTGTTTCGCGTAATAATCGTAAATTCATCCGTTTTTTTATCACTCATGACAATCTTAAATCGCGGTTTAGCTTGTTGAAAAATCGGTTAGAGTTAGGCTGGACTGAAAAAAGACTCAATAGTCTTTAAAGCAGTTTTAGGAAAAGGGTGTGGGCCTTTCATTGTATTAATAATGTAAATGTTAATTGCTATTAGTTTTATAAAAAACTAGACTTATTTAGTCAATAGATAAATAAGAAAATATGTCATCTTGCCTTCATGTAAATCAGCTCGGATTACTAATCCAGTTCCCTAGGCAAAAAAAAAAAAAAAACCCCCTTTTTTTTTTTTTTTTTTTTTTTTTTTTTAAAA